>JAXGGA010008001.1:0-59363 GCA_038373865.1 Uloborus plumipes
CTTGATATTTTAAACTGCTCAAAAGTCTTAGCTTGCTCTCCGTTTTAGGGGCATTTCACGGTATTTGTGACATAGGGGTGTCCGTAACAAAACTTTTTAAAAGTTTAAAGTTTTTATATGTATTGAAAAAGTACATTCTAAAGTATATGAATATCATATTGTTTTCATAGTTCATTTTATATTATGTTTGTAATTGCACTCAGAACATTGAAAATGCAATTTTCACTGTTATGGACTCTACATTGAATTTTTCTTTAAATCTGGCCTAAACCGATTTTTAAGCCAAAACTGGTACTTGAGACAGATAAAGTAAAGGCTCACCTCTAATATAGCTAACAATTTTAATCAAAAAGTGCGTTCTATATAAAATTATGGATTGTGAAAATGATGACTGTAGAGTCCGTAACAATAATTGGAATAAAAGTTTAGTTTAAAATTTTATTTATGCATTTTATTTCACTAAATTACATATTTTCTAATTTCACCTATGCTGTCACAATATTGTAAAAGAAATTTCATGATTCTTGCAATTGGTTAATTTTTATGAATATTCAAAATCTGTTACGGACTCTACATTTAGCAACAGTTTCAACACAGCTCTTTATTTACCAAAGTACTTGCACTCCCAAACAGAAGTGTAAAAAAACTAAAAGGTATATCTTTGAAAGACATAACTACTTATACTTAAAAAAAGAAACTTTAACATTGACTTTCAGAAAAATTTTGATGTGACAGCTCATATATTTAATTAAAAGTATTTAAAAGGGTAATGAGCAAAATTTTTTTGCTCAAAAAATCAAACATATGTTTGATTTTTCAAACAAAAATTTTTGTTCATTATTTTAAAACTATGCCTTTTTAAAGAAATCTATGAGCTGTCACATACAGGACAAAATAGCTACAGCTGTTTCGTAGAACGACTCAATATTCCCTGAGCTTTTATATTTTGCTTCTGGATCAACATTTTGGTTTTAAAATGATGCAGGTTTGAAGGAACAAGTCATTTTACACATTTAAGGCCCATTCCTCATTGCTTACATTGTTTTTACACAAAAGAGCACAATTAGGAGCAATTTTTAACGTGATTGTTTTTTTTTTTTGCTTAATTTGGTTCAAAATCTATGTTTAAGCAATTTAGTGTAGAAATTAAACGAATGATAAAAAAATTCACAAGGTCCTTGACTTTAATGGTTTACCTTTAGAATGAGTTACATTTGTTAAGCAAAAAAAAAAATGTTCATTTGTAAAATGAAAACTGCTGATGTAAATCTTGATTATTTTACACAACAAAAACCTTTTGTTCATCTTTACACATTAATGATACCTCTATTCCATCCAGGGTTGTCATTTCGTCCACTTTTTTGTAAAAAGTCCGGGACGCCGGAAGAAATGGACGAAATGGACAAAATTGGACGAAATGGACAAAATGGAAGAAATGAAAGAAGAAACACATTTTTTTTCATACTTTTGATGTATAAAAATGTTATGATGTACAATTAGTATCTCTCTTGCATTACCCATTTTTCAAAATAGAATGATGGTATCATACAAAAAAAAAAAAAAAGAATGGCAATTAACCCATTGATTTTTAACTAATTTTATTTGAAAGAAATAAAATTTAACATAGTGAAAAAACTATTGAGTGTAATTACATTATTGTAGAGTAGACAAATAGAAAAAAAAAGTTTTTCTTTAATACATATTTTTAAAAAGAAATTAAAGAGTATTCTATTACCTTAGATATTTATTAACACAATACAATCCCTTAAAAAGTAAACTTTATATGATATTTTCTCATAAATTCTATATTTAAATTTTGTTTGAATTAAATACACATATAAATGTATATCATTTGTATTTGAAAATACATTAGATGCTACAAGAAATATTGGTTTAATTTTGATTCATTTGGTCATTTTACGTTATATTTTTTGAGGATTTAATGAATGTTGCCCCATTGTAAAATATTTATGTACACAGCATTGTTTTATGGATATATTAATGTTATTATAGGAACATATTTCATTTCATGGCAAAATTTTCTTTCTCAAATCTTTTAAAATTTTTATTTCTACTTTTATATTTTATATACACTTTTATTATTGGCAATGAAACTCCTTCACAACAAATAAACATCTTAAAATTATTTACTGCTAATGTGTGCTTTCATAAGCATTAAATCTTATCGTTAACATTCATTTATTTTATACAGATACTATATTTTTATAGTATCTGTTGTTTATTAAATATTTGTTTGTATACATAATTATGTGTGCTAATTTTGATAATAAAACTATTACCTCATTGAAAAAAATCAATATTTTAAAACATTACTTTTAAACTTTGGATTTTTTAATCAAGAACTGTCATTTTCTTTAAAGTGGACAAAATGGACGAAATGGACAAAATGCTATTTTGTCCGGGGCGGTTTTTTCCAGGTTTTTTCCGGCGGTTTTTTCCACCCCGGACGAAATCAAACAACCCTGATTCCATCCAAGAGCAGATCCAAATTCTATCTTTTTTTTTTAATTTTTTTTATCGAGGGGGGGGGGGGTCATTCCCAAAAAGGGAAGGGTAATGAGTAATTTTTGGGCATAAATAAGGGGACTGTTGTAAACATTCTGAAAAAAAAAGGCTCTAAAACATAGCTTTAGATTATGTTTGGTCCCGTAAATTACGTAAATGGATAGATGAGTCATCCCCCCCCCTCCATGATAGAACATTAATAAGAAAATTAACATAAACTGATATTATAATAAAAAACTTAATTTCAAAATTACTGCAGTTAAATTTGTCATTTAATAAAATTGTTCATATACTGAATTTTTTGATTTTGGTACATTTTAAAATACTTAAATATTTTTAATTGAATTAACTGAAGATTTCAGTTACTTTGAAAAATGCAATTTTAGTTTTGGCTAAAAAGCAACTTTCCTCCCCGCCCACCAAAATACTCCTCTTAACTATCCCGCTGTTATCGGGAAATCTTAATTTAATAGAAAAGAGTAAAGTACCGATCAATTCAACCAATTCAAGGTTCCACAACTTTAAAAAGAAAAAAGCTTGTGAAATTCGAATTGGTACTGCTGTGACACCCGATTAAAGATATAGTTGTTATCAAACATTTATTGACTTGATTAAATATTATATACAGAAATACTATGTACAAGAGAGAAAAGGATTGGAACGCATCCTGTTGATGCGGTGGTTAGGCTCGAAGTAAAGCTTGAGGGGTCGAGACCCAGAAGAGGGATGCAGCTCGTAGCTTCCCATTGGCCAATGTCCACATGCACAGGTCGTGGTGTACACGTGAATGTGTGGGTGAGATTTTTCTCATTGGTTGGCGTTCACGTGCACAGCGCGTGGTGTGCATGTGTTGTGAACGTGATACATGGCTATGTGTGGGAAATAACTGATGGACGCTGTTTTTTTTTGTGTGTATGATGGTAAAAAAGCCATGATAGTTGATTCTATTACTAAAACTATTGAATAGTAATAGTGTGTTGTTATTGTTTAGCTTCTAGTACCAATAATTTAAACAATACTCAAACGTGACAAATATGTAGAGTCCGTAACGTGTTCTTAAATGGATAGTTCTTCAGTAAATAATTCCTTAAAAAATATTTTTTGATTCTTTAATTATTATTTTGGTATGTAAATGCATTATAGATAAACTGAGACATCATAAAAAAGCTTCATTAGGTAGGAATAGATGTTACTTTCACAGAAAATTTGAAGTTAGTTTCAGCAAAAATTTCCATGTCTTTTGTGCGTAGAGTCCGTAACATGCTATATATACTCCTATATTTTTAGAAATTCCAAACAAATCTAAGCTTTTTTCAATGTTTTGTGGTAAGTACACATAGGACTATAAATTTACAAAAAGTTTAGTTTCAATATTTGCACTAATCATTAGTAGGAGGCTAAAACATATCTCTGAAGTGTAGAGTCCATAACAGCTAAATACTGTGAAATGCCCCTTTAACTTATGTGTGAAGGAGAAAATTTCATTTCTGTTTTACCAGTTCCCCAAAAGCCTCTATAAGAACTAATTAACTATTTTTGACATTTTATCATCACCTTTTCGCCACTGAAACTATCGTATTGAGGTAGATTGGATTAATCTATTTCCTGATATAGGAGAAATATTTTAAAGAAAGAACAACTATTAAGAAAGACATGTTTAATGACTACAGTGCAAAAAAATGAGTTTACTACAGTCCCTCACCTCCTACTGTGGCAATTTAGAGCAATCCCATAACTAGAACAAGGTACTAAGTTAAAAAAAATTTGATGTCGGACGTAATTTTTTTCTTACGTCCAACACCATGAAAAAACAAAAAACTATTGTCTTGAATTTTGATTGGATTGCACATTTTCAACAGTAACTGATGTTCTTATTTGCAGGTACAATGTTTTGTAAAATATTCCATCCAATTTTATACAGCACAAACATTTAGGTAATTTGGTGTCCAGAGGTGGCGCTAGGAAATGCCCGACAGGGGGGCAAGCTTGCCCGACAGGGGGGCACAGGTATAATTTAAAAATTAAAAGTCCCCCCCCCCCGTTCTCCAGTGTTTTAATTTTTTATGGTGCATTCGCATAAAAGGTAATCATTCTGACCATAAACCCAAAACAAAACAGTACAAGTATTAGGATTAAATTAAAAAAATTAAAAAACCCCAGACCCTGATTGCCGACCTCATATTAAAACGAACTACACTGATCAAAAAACATTTTAAATTTAAATACATTCAGTTGTTTTCAAGAGGACCAGGTAAACGCGGAAAAGGAACGATGATCCTTATTAGTAAATTTGCTAGTCGGCAAAAGCAGAATAAAGAGGGAAAATTGAATATTCTTTTAAAACCTCATACTAAAATCAACTACAAGTATTTTAATTGTTAACAAATATAAAATGGCAACAGAAAAACATTTTAAATCATTGAGTTTTCTTTCTTCGTGGGCCAACAATGACATCGGCTTCTAATTGCGTAAATTTAAGGTTTAGCCGCATTTTCTAAAAAAACGTTAGCATTCGAATTCTAAATAACATGGAAGTTTCAAACACATTCTATCAGATGCAGAATTTTTTTTTCATTTTGATACTGTTGTTTTACTTTTCTCTTGTTTTTTTTTCTCTTCAAAAATCGTGAAAAACCATTTAAAGGTTTTTAATTAATATCTTCGTTAATTAACCCATTAATGCCTGACATTTTTTTTCCAAAGATATTTTGTATACTGGTTACAAACAGTGTTTAATGGACAGGAAAAATAATAAAAAAAATATTACGTAAAAAATAATTTCTTTATTGAGGAAAGAAAAATCGTCCCTTAAAAGTTACGATAGACCCCAGAGGGTACATACTTTTTTACCAAATTTTTTTTTCTGCCTACGATATAATATTTAAAAGACATTTTATAAGAAGAAATAAAATCAGCAATTAACATAAACTGGGAATAACTTTGAAAACTTCGCTTTTTTTCTTGAGATTGTGAACGATGTCATTTTTGATAAAGATCATATTAAAACTGCTACAGAACACACTTTACAATGGTTATGTGCTGCAATCTGTTAATAACGAATTGAAACAATACCAAGGTACTAATTGAACACAATAATTTGTGAAGTTTAAATCCAACGTTTAAAATGCACAAATATACAGGTATATTGCAGACACGTGTTTCGGGGCTACAAGGAGCCTCTTTTTCAATGCAAGAAGTGTGAGCTTTGCTCATTTTGGGGAAATTCAGACCCTATTTTGGACCGTCCTTAAAAAGGGACGCTAGGCATTAATGTGTTAATGTCATTCAAAAACGCGATCTAGCTGAGAACACTCTCCTTTCAAAAAATATTTTTTTCGAAACGGTCCATCCGATCAGCCTGTAGAGTGCCACAGACAGATCGACAAATACACAGATACGTCAACTTTATACACGTTAACCCCCTTCCTTGTTGCGTCGGGGGTTTACAATCAGAATTGAAACTAAACAAAAGGATAAAGATGTACGTACATTTACAATTTTATTTTTCGAAAGAATTTCAGAGATACACAAAACAAAAATATTAAATGATAAAGGAAATGAAAAACAAATGAAGAGTAATTGAACTTAATAAATAAAAAGAATTATCTTATAAACTAGTCTGCTTGCAGTATAGGAGACCATTATGTTGGAGATTTTTTTTTATTTAGTTTCGTTTGAATGTAAAGGAATAAGTAATCAAAACTGTATCTTTCTCTTAATCTCTCGTGTGGCTTTCTTGGATAAAAGATTTGTTTATTTATTCATTTATTTTTAATAAATTTTCCTTGTTTTTTAATTTATTAAGTAGCAAAATTTTACATTGGGAATATTTTCCTTTGGTCTGCATGAAAAATTAGCTGCTTATAATAAAAACTGCACTTATAATAAAAACTAATAGTAAAAACACTGAAAGACTGAGAAATATACTCTAAAAACGCACGATAAGAATAATAATAATGGTGTTAGCAATATTATTTACAAAAAAATACTAATAATAATATTAATTGTTTTATGTTTTTATGATTAATTATAAATTAGCAGTAATAAAAAAAAAAACAAATCCTTTAGAATAACAGCAACTGTGGCGACGATTAAAAAAACAAACAAACAAACAAAAACCAGCCGCTGTTTTTATAACAGAAAAACACATGGGCGTCGCTGCCTGCTGAACATTGGGGGGGACTTTGGAAAAATAGAAATACTAGGAAAAATTCATGTTTTTTAAAAACATGTTTAGCCTTTGTAAAGACCAATGAACATTGCAATTTTCAAATAAGGACCACAAGGAGTTAATATTCTGACCCGTAGCGGGGAGAAAAAATTGGGGAGGGGGGTATGAAATTGCCGACCCCTCATTAATTTCAAACAGAGGGAAAAGAATGGGTCCAACATATTTTCTAAGAGGGAAGTCATAACTAGATCAGAGAGTTGAGAATGTGTTCCTAATCGTAAGTATATTATTTACCCAGAAGTAAGGAGGTACGGTGGTTTCTCCCCGGATATTTTTTGGAATTTGTGGTCTTAAAAATGCATTTTAAACGATCTTTGGTAATGTTATGGGAGAATAGGTTCGAGTGCGCTCATCCGTCCATTTTTCGATATCGAAACGTTAAAAACTCCATTATTAACTCTGATTGTGCTATGGAAAGAGGGGATCTGGGATTTTTTCGAAATTGTATTGCTAAAAACGCAATTTTAGACTATCTTTGCAGATAATACGCAGATTAGAGATTCGAGTTCCCTCTTTTCAGAAAATTATCTCTGAAAAATGTATTCTAAACAATTTTTGGCCATGGTAGTAGTTGAAGAGGTTCAGAGGCGCTTCTCTGGATATTTTTGGATATTGAAATTTAAAAACACAAGTATAGATCATATCTGATTGTTTTAGGGAAAGGGAGGTCCGGAATTCTCCCGGAACTGTTTTTGAAAATGTAACTTTAAAAACGCAGTTTTAGACTATCTGCGTAGATGTTAGGAGAGTGGAGATTTAGGGCCCACCCTTGAACTTTTTCAAAATTGAAGGGTCATCTTTGATAATTTTAAGAGGACAGACAAATATTCGAAAAGCGTTATTTCAGTTGACTTTCAATGATGTTAGGGCAGGAATTTTTAAGAACTCTCCGTCGGAAACAAAAGTTTAAGCCCTTTAGAACGAAATATAGGACGATCTTAAACGTTGTTGACAAAAGACAGAGAGGGGAAGGGAGACGCCTCTTTTTTTAATGAGAGATATGTTTATTCAAGCTGAAGCAGCAAAATAAATAAACAAAAAAAAAAAAGAGTTATACTCCCACATCTCACATTTTATGCTCACGTTACAGTATTCAAAATTCATGCATTTGATCAATAACAATGCAAAAGCTTAATTTAGTGCTTGAAGAAAAATTAATGTTTTTCATCCTGCTTTACCTTTATCACGTCATAATTTTTACTTTTGATAAAAACAAATAATTAAAAACGATTAAATATAAGTTTTCAGGGAGAAGACTGTCTAAAAAGTTCTGACTTCTTAATATGCAGTGTAATATGCCAGGAAAAAAATTCCCTTTATAATTATTCATCTAGCATTTTGATCTTCAACAATATGTGAGAAATTTTTCTAATATTATTTTTTTTATTTAATTAATTTTTATTATTGTTTCTTACCCTCTCCTTCATAAAAGCATTTGTTTTGCTTCAATTGTGCCTATGCTAAGAACGATGCTTTCACCTAATTTTGAAAGCTCCATTTTGAAATTTATATTTCTCAGTTAAAAACTAGGTTTGAAAATTTCAATTAAAAATAATTTGGCTGAATAGTAACTTGCTTTTTTTAATGATAATTCAGTTCTTTTTACAAATTTTCATGGAAATGCAGCGATAAAATATTTTGTCGGTCCCAACTTTTTAAAAAGAATTTAGTTATCCAAATAATACTCAACTAAACAAGCCTTATTATTTCATCACTTAAAAGATAAAACAGAATATTTTTCACGTAAACTGTTTCTTAGTTATTTGAAAATATAATTCTAACTTAGAATAAAAATTGCTAATATTGCTAACATTGAACATTTTCTTTGCAACTCAAATTTCATAAAAATGTATATCAATTAGTAACTGCAAAAATAAGAAAAATTAGTAAGCAAACACGAAAATACAGGTAATTTTCTCTTGTTGTGTATTATTTAACTTGCTCAAAAATTTAAATTACTTCGATCAAAAAATAAGGATCTTAATACTGATTAGTATATACTCATCGAAAATATTCCTATCAAATATCTTGTAATGTTCATTACAAATAAATACGAATAAGCATTTCAGCTAAAAATCAGTTTAGTATAAAACTCTATATAAAGTCTACATATGTTAGGGGAGTATCATTAAAGGGCACACAAGGACGGATACAAGGGAGGGGCGATGGAGGCGATCACCTTTTTTTTTTTTTTGAGGACCTCTCCACCGGTAGTTTTTCTCTCGCGATGCTGAAACTCAAAAAAACTTTTTAGACAAGTTTTAAATGTTGGGGAAGAAGGTTTGGGCCTCTCCCCCAGAAATATTTCGGAATTCAAGACCGAAATTTTTGTGATTAATATTTGTGAACCAGTATACATAATAAAAGTAAGTTATAAAGACCAATTGCCCTTCCCTCGAAAATTCCTAGATTCGCCCTTTTAGGCACATTAGTATTTCCTTCTATGCATAAGCAATTTGTGATACTGAAGTCTTAAAAATCGCTCCGTGCTCACTCTTACCCAGGGCCGCCGCTACCAGCGATGGGGGCCGGTACCAATTTTAATGCCGGGCCCCATGCCCCCCCCCCCCCCAAATTGTATATTTTTATGCTGTCCTTTCAGCACATTTGCAATTGAAAAAAAAAAAAGCGAAAAAAATTTCTTTTCGGAAATACTTTTTTTTTTTAGTTACGAAAGTGTGCACCTGATTTTATTTTCACGTTATTTGTTTTGCCAGATGATTTTAAAAAGCGATGCAATTTCCTTTGCGCAAGCGTGTTTCATTCATTAGTGTTTGTACTAGCAATTGTTTCATATTGAGAATCGGCAATGAAAAGCGAGATTTTTTTTTTTTTTTTTTATGAAATTATTGACACTAAAACGGGAAAAACATGTTCATAACCTTACGGGCCCCCAAAGCTCCGGGCCCCGGTACTAAAGGTCCAGTATCCCCCCCCCCCCCCCACCAAACGGCGGCCCTGCTCTTACCGTTAAAGGTAGATGAAGTTAACAAGAAATTTTGTAATATCTATTTTATGTTTCAACAAAAACAATAAAATGAGTATCCTCGTTAAGAAGAGTGCAATAAAAGAGGGTGGTCTTATCTGGGACAGAATCATGAGAAGTATTTGAAATGGGGAAAAGTGCACAAAAGGAAATTTATTTCTTAGATAGCAAGCTGTCACGTTTCCTAATTTTTAAGCCACGTTCTCAAAGGAGCTAATTCTAATATAATTTGTTTTTGCAAAAGAAGATATCCACACTTATCTAGTGTTGTATATTCGGCGTTGTAATATATTGAATGAAAATCTTGAGGGGGACTTGTTTTCTGTTTGGTTCAAGAATACAAACCCCAAGGTCTATTTATTATTTCCAATGCCCCGTCGAGTAGGTGGGTGGTCGTTAAAAAGGGAAAGTGTCAATTGTTGAATGGAGGGATTGGATCTTCTTATTTCCACGCTTTAACGGGTTTTGCTACTAGAAGAAAAATAATTGCTCTGATAAGGATGGCATAAAACGACAAAGTAAAAAGCCCACAGTATAAAACTGATTAAACCACAGATGGTTTATCAAGTGCAATATAGAGACGGAAGTTTTTATAATTTTAGTTCGGGCTGTAATTCTAATTTAATTTTGATACACAAATGATACCTAGCTCTGACCCTTTTTTTTTTTCCTCAAGTGTAAGAATTCCAAAATATTGAGAGGAACTTTTCCTCAGTTCAAAATATTGGGGGGGACTTGTCCCCCTCGTCCCCCCCGCCAACGACGCCCGTGGAAAAACAAAAACAACGAAAAAACTCGTCTTCTTCCTTCCGACATCACCACCCGACCACCCCTCTGAAAATTATCTCCCCCACTAAACGCAGCTACCTCCAATGACCTTGACATGTATCCCTCAATCAGCAATAACAAGGAAGAAGTCTTGAAATACATTGATCAGCCCTCAAGGCAGATTCCAAAATTTTCCCGCTATACACTACGTGCATTATGCGCGCAAACCCGTTGGCACATAAGGGGTCATCTCCACGCTACATTTACAATAAAACACATTTCAACAAAAAAAAAAAAAAGGCAACCTAATGTTTAAATTACCTTTACATCTCATGAGTGGGGAAAGGGGATCTATAGAGATATTTTATATTAAAAAACATGTATTATGGTGGTAATTACCATGTAAAACTTGAATATTTAACAAAATAAGTTGAAGACAAAAGATAAACCCAAAATCTGGACCTTTTGTCCACCCACTGAGAAATCTGGACCTTATGCCATCGCTGTCCAAAAATATGGACCTTCTATTCGTGGATCTTTTGGCTGTTTGACCTTATGCTCCTTGGACCTTCTGTCTGGCGGACCTTTTGAACGTGGATCTTCTGTTCGTGGACCTTTCGGTTTTGGACCTTCTAGCCGGATCCCGAAAAATATGAGCGAAAAAAAAGTATCAATACTTTTTTTCCTCACCTCTAAACACAAAGGGTGTAGATTTAATTTTTAACTTGTTGCTATCTAAATGTGTACGGTTTTAAATGAAAGAAAGAAAGAAACGAAGAAAGAAAACACACACACAAAAAAAAAAAAAAAATCAAATTCATACTGCCCCTATTGCTAAAAAAAAAAAGCATTTCAAAAGTTTATAACACACACTTACCCAGTTACTTCTGGATATGACTTCTGTTCTGTTCTAATAAATTTCAATTCGTTTAGATTTTGGTTAAGATTTTTTAGGATTCTTTCACCATGACGTGACGGTGCGAAGGGCGAATTTGAACTGTGGCCTAGGGTATGCTTCGTTTCTTCACAGACTATTCTTTACTACCCCGAGTCTGAAGTATCGCTCCTCCTCAGAGGGTGGCCTGGCAAAGGCCCTGGAGATAAACACGTGTCGATGATTATCAGATTCTCAGAAAGTGACAGACAATGAATGTCCGTTTGCCATGCTGCTGGCGATTTGCTGGGTAAGAAAAGCTGGTAAGAAAAAAAAGAGGAAGATTTGTCCTTTTCAACCTGAACAAAAATAACTTTCTCCAGCAGAACTTACGTTCGTTTAAAAGAGATACGACGATATCTAACCGGTGCATCCTGTTGCTACTGCCAGTCTCCCGAAGGTTCTCGTGTTCAAAATTGGTCTGGAAACGCGTAATTCATTAAATAATGAGAATATTTTAGAGAAAAAAACGGTTTTTTTGATTGAATTATTTTATTGAAAGCAGTTTACTGATCCGTCGGGATCGGAAAGATTTTCGGCACTCAGATTTCTGTCGGAAAATTTGATCGTCGGATTTTCCCGACGAAGTTAGAAATTTTCCCCGATGGGGGGGCAAGACGTTTCCGACGGGGGGGCAATTGCCCCCCCTGCCCCATAGCTGGCGCCGCCACTGTTGGTGTCGGACGTAATTTTGTCAAAGTGCCTATTGTAAATAGGCTTCTACAGGGAAAAAAAGAATTCAGGTTTAATTTTTTATGCTACATTTGTTCTACAGTGTTGTGGCAAGCATCTGAAGCAGTTATAATTTGAAAAATATTGCAATTATAGTTTGAAATACTAAGTTAAACAAGTTATCAAAAAATGAGTTGTGGCAGCGTGTCCATTATACCTTTGTTTAAAGTCTTGTAACTCTTAAAGGATTAAACTCTTGTGATAATTTGTATTATTTTCTTATACTGCAACTCATAAGCTTTAAAATGATGCCTAATTTGTGAGAAAAAAATGACTTTGAAAAATTGGTTATCAGTTCCACATTTCTGTGGAATTGCCCTTTAATTGATATCTAATTTATTGGAAAGATATATCCAAAAAAATTTCTTTTGGTTCATTAATTTTGTATTCTGACCAAATTCATTCTAAAAAGGAAATAGTATGTCAAGTCTGTTGCCTGATTTGTCATGTCTGTTACTTAATATGGTAACAGACATGACAAGTAAGACGTGCCATTTTAAGAAAAAAAAAATTGTGGGGCAAAAATTTTACATAATTATTAAACATTCTACTTGATTTAGAGTAAAATTCCACTAAACTAAATAATCTAGCTGAAATAAGTAATAAAAAAAAATATTTTGTGCAAGTAATTAAGGTAACAGACATGACACAATAAAAATATATTTACTAATAAAAGACTTCTGCTTCCTTTAAAGAAAACTGAACATTCAAAATGACTGTTGCTATTTCTTGTTTCCATGTGCTTCAGTACTATAGAAGTGTAGTCATTCCAGAATTCCATGCTCGTGGTTTAAAAATTGTAAAAATGAGTATGGTAACACAGACATGACATTAATTTTTGGACAACTCTATGATATGAGTTAAAAAATTAAAATTTTCATTTTTATTAAAATTAACTTTATTATAATATAATTTAAAGTATGAAGCATGATTGCAAAATATGACAGAGTGGAAAATTTGACTACTAAATTCAAATTGTTGTGGTTCAACTTCAGTCTTTATTTTTTGGACAGCTGTATTTTTCGTTTCTCTTCAACTCATTCCTTAAAAACCCATTTTCTTAACAAAAAAATATTGTTAAAAATTATAATTCCTGTATTGGAAATTGTTTGCTAATAAACATACCAAAAAGTAAATTTATTTAAAGTTGCTCAAAATTTTTCTAAAAAATATTTTTTTGACGGACAGCAAATGGCACCGAAAAATGAAAATGACCCACATCTATGATTGAACTATGTCTGCAATTCCCAAGGAATTATTACCTGGGAAGCAAGTTCTTAAAAGTCAACTAACGAAATTTGGACAAACTGTGCAAAGGAGTCTCAAATTAGTGACTGTGAAATGTTTGAGCATAAGCATAAAGATTTAGAAAGAAAATTGGAACTGTGTTTTCAATCTATATCTGTTGCAAGTACTGACGAGTCTAATGAAGATTTTGGAAAAGAACAAGAAAAAATTAACGAGGTTTTAGATGGACTGAGAATTGATTTACACCGAAGGTATGCAAAAAAGCGAAGCAAAATTAAGGTAACTTCAAGTGTTTTACTTTATGTAGCAATCGTCCTGTACATACACAATGACGAATAAGTGGGGAGATTTGACAATAGGGTCTCCAAAACCAAATGTCCAAAAGTTGGGCAACTGCCCGAAAAAGTAAATGAAGATTCATTTAAAAATTTAACTTCGTACTCTTCAATTACACTATAAACAGAACTCAATTGGCTACCTTTTATATTTAAGTCAAAACTAAATTAACGAAAAAAGGAATACTCTAAAATAAAGATTGAAGGTGCAGTTTTAATTAGTTAAAATCTTCCTAAAGAGCAGAACAGCACCTACTTTCCTTCACCATGGCCAGACACATGCGAAAGAATTACTTTAAAATGCTCTTCACTTTCCCTTGCTAAATGGTTGCCATTTAAAAATCTCACAGCACATGGCAAATGATGACCTCATGGTTGGATCAAGGATATCATACATGAAAATTAATCGCCATGATTGGCAAATGTTTTTATTTACAACATTCTACCCGTATAGTATATTTTGCTTTTGTTATGAGCTCTGCGTATTTTACAATTGAGAGTTTGAACACTCAAGTCGTAAATCCCAATACTAATACACTAAATGAGAATAAATATTGCACTATTCTGCATAAATAAGGAAGAATTCGCGATCGAACCCAACACCCTCCAGTTACAAGATCCAAGTCTTAACAATCGGTCCCCCACGTTATACTGAAAACCATGATCTAACATGGGCTCAGATATGAAAAAACTGGTTTCTGTGATAGGGTTTTGAAACTTGTGTTTGGTGTTAAATCGATATATCATCTAGCACTAGTCTGCAGTACACCATAAACTTATTTTGTAACTTTAATAAAAAAATATTCTCCAATATTGTTACTAACTTTTTTCCTTTCCTGATTATAAACTGCACTCAGCTCATGACAACGGTAGCTCCTCTGTATGTGCCCCTGTAAGATCCCTCAAGGGGAACCAACAAGACATTTCATTAAAAATTGAAACAAAAGAGATATAAATATGTTATACAAATAGATTTATGAGGACTAATTTCCATTAACAGTTCCCTCTTTCTACCCAATGGGCTAATATGCAGCTGAGGTACTGTTGGTTAACTAAAAAGCTTTTCATCCTGTATTGTACACAGGAGGCAGAACTGCACTCGAAAACAGCTAAGGTTATATGGGGAGGGCAAAGTGTGCAAAAAACATGCTCCATGTACTTTGTAATGAAAAACGATAAAACACATACACAAGTGCAGAATTACTGTTTATCAAAATCTGTAAGTGGAGGAACAATTGAACCATTTATGTCAAAAAGCAGTCAAGGGACAAACTCTAAAATTTTGGAAGAGCATTTTTATATTCCGACAAGGATTCCAATGTTTTCAAATGAAGTTTTTTCACATCTGGGGATATAAACTTTCAGTAAAAAGTGCTGTTCCTGCGACTGAATGTTTCAATGAGATGATACAAATCTTTCTTAAAGTTGGAAATTTTGTCTTTTGACTGGTTTGTGAAATAAACGATTGAATTTATCCCCAATACGATGGACAATTGGTTTGGACTTCCGGCAACGAAAGCAAAGTTATTTAGCAAAGGCAAACTAAGTGTCCAAGTCGATTTCTCCTCTGAAAAAAAGCATGCGAATGAATCGGTTCATGACTGCACTTACAATACAGTCGACGCTCGTTATAACGACCACACGTTATAAAGACCATCCCAATATAACGACCGGTGAGAAAACCCCCAACTGTATCCCAATATGCTCTATGTTCTACCTCTTACAGCGACCACTCGTTATAAAGACCGTTTTCTGCAGGACGGAGACGGTCGTTATATCGAGCGTCGACTGTATATTCAAAAGTCGCTCAAACCAACGTACATATTAGGGGGAAAATATGTGAAAATAAAACTTACTTTCTTTGATGAATACGGCTAGATTTCGAACAAATGAAAAGTTCACGGCCAGCACACTCAATTTGTCAAAAGAGTACTATTCCTACCCCTACGAAAAGTTTCAATCAGCAATAACTGTCCAATCCCGATTACTTGCTGAAAGTGATGAAATTTTCAAGCGCAACTCTTTAATTGTTGCATTTGTTAAAAATCGAAATCATTTATAAAATTCGTTTCGTAAAAAAGTTCTCTCTAAACAACGACCATCGCGGTTGGAGATAAGCGAGAGATATATGACAGAGCCGAGCGATAATATGCTATGATGCAGAGGAAACCCTGAATTTCTACCGAAGAGGAGAAGCCTTCCGCTCGGATCCCTTTTCTTTTTTGTAACTCAAATTACATATTATAATGTAATGTACTTTGCAACTCGGTTGGAAAGAATCCAAAAGGTAAATATTCTACGATTCTTTTTTCTTTAAAGTAGGAAGTTTACCACAATTAAGAGTCATAAGAACATTTTACTCAGATAACTTGTGTTTCTTGTCCATGTCGCGTTTCGTTTGTGTTCATTTCGATCAAAAGAAGTGACGCCATTTTTATTATCGTCGCTAAAATCATGGATGTTTAAGGATATTTTGTAGATGCATTTTGTCAAAAAAATATCCACAACAATACAAGTGATATTTTCTGCTTGAAAATTGGCTGTTACTAGTAGCATGAATATAAATGGAGATATTCAGTATTAAATCGAAAAATAGGTATAACTCATGTCATGTTGTGTACTTTACAGTGCAAAGCTTGCTAAAATCTCACAAATGCAGCATTTTTCCTAGCACTTTTCAATGAAACCGGAGTATGTTAAGTCACTCACATACTTTTTCAGTTCAAAATTAATTTTTGTGTTCTAAATTAAGAAATACGTGCCTGTAGGGTCCAGCACAGGAAAAAAAAAGTTTTGTTTTCATTCCTCCAAGTCAGTGGTCCCAACCTTTTGCACGTCACGGCCCCTTTTCAACCAATTGAACAACCTGCGACCCCATGCCTCCCATAACCCAAGATATTTTTTTATATATGTTAGTGTGTGCAAGTATTGCGCTTATTTTACGTGATAACTTAAAGTGCTTGATCTATTTAATTTGTGCTTAATAGGTAACATACAATGATTACGAAAATAAGCAAGAGACTTCTTTTATGTTAAATATATATTTTAACACTTTCAAAGCTTTTGTGCTTTAGCAGTGTTAAGTGCAGGGTTTGGTTTTTGGAGAAAAAATGAACATCATCTTCGTGTCTCCATATGTCATTTAAGTGACTAAAGGTGTTTTTTTTTCAATAAGACTGTCACAAGTTCAAAAAACTGGGGGTTGGCATTTTGCAGTCTCACTGAATTTCGCTTTAAACGTGGGCACCCAAAGCGAAAATAAGACAGAGCTTCCCCCAGGCTTGGACGGGAGGTCGCTGCGCCCTGCTTGCCCTTTGATACTTAGAATGCTCCCAACTTGCCCTTTTACCAGCAAAACGGCGTCCTGGTTGCCTCTTTGTTTATGAAGTATAGCCCCCCTTTTGATCCAAGAGAGTTACCATGAAAAAGTACCAAACCAGTTTCAACTTCCCCTTGTTATCCTAAGATGTTTTCTAAGTGAAAATAACAAACATCCCCACCCCTGGCCTCTTCCTTCTACTTGCATGCCTTCCATTATCAGTTGCTCAGCAGGGGATAAAAGTGGCCTGGGCATTTTTCTGTTTATTACTATCAAGCTAATTTTCTGTGAGTAGCTTTATTTTAATGAGACGCCCAACTTTTCCTCTTACAACAATTTTCAATTGTGGTAGCTAACAAGGGTAGCAGGGATCAAATGTGTCGATTCTATGAGTCTCAAAAACTTATCACTAACTGTGACTTTTTTAATTAAATCTGAAGATAATTATTAACATTGTTGAAAAAAATATTTGTCCTACGAGGTGTATGGTTTGATCAAAGAGTCCCTCCTCCCAACATGTAACGATTACGAGGTCATCAAAAGTGATTACTAACTGCCTGAGTTTTTTCCTATTGCTTAGTTAATATGTATCTATATATATAAAAATGAATGTTGGTAAATGTGTGTGTGTGTGTTCCCTAAGATCTCAGAATCTACCCGGGAGATTTAGCTGAAACTTTCGCCGTTTGTTCCTTTTGGTACTGGGAAGGTTTAGAGACCAGTTTCAACCAAATCCGATGGGTATAGTTATTTTTTTATTTCAATTTGAGACCTGATTCTGTCTTAGTAATTTCAATTTAAAACTCCATTTTGGATGGCTTTCATCAATCCAAGCGAGTATTTACTATTTAGTGTATCAACTCAACTCTCTGGCAGATAGTTGGAATTGCTTGCTACCGCAAATTTGGCGATCTTTTAAATCACGCTAAGAGCCCTCAATAATGGAAGTTTTCCCAATAACTATCTCAAGTATAAAGGATAAAAATGGTTATTTGATTAACAGATTGATCTTTTTTTAAAAACAAATGACATTCAGTTCCATATTTCGAACTCCTTTAGATTTGTAGAGGCTTAGATGTCATGTATTATTTTCCAGACGAGCACTATTTTGTTCTTTATCAAAGTATGTTACTATATTTTCTCGCCAAACATCCAATCAATAGTTCGTTTTCATGTCCATACTATTTGCTATGATATACCGCAATGTTGGAAATTATTTTAACGCCTTACGGAATGGTGTACATTTAGCGCCAAATATAATTTTCAAATTGATTTCAGATTGCCAAAAAGTAATCAGCTTCATAGAGAATACGTCAACATTTGACGACAATTTCTCTTTCACAAAAATGATACTATGTAAGTTTCTTTATTTATAGAAGGGATAGGGGTTCAAAATTATCCAAGGTATCCCAACTTAACTACCAAATTGGCGACTTTTTAAATAGCGCCAAGAACCTTCAATAATTGAGAAATTTTCCAAGGCGCGTTGCTACGCAACTATTTTTGTTTTCGAGAGTAGAAAAAATTATTTGTGTATGATAAAAACCTGATTAAATATGTTTCCTTCTCAGACAAACAAATTATTGCATGACAGTACTCAAATGCTACCATATTTTTTAAGGTGTTTGCTTTTTCATGTCCATAATATTTGTCATTAACCGCAATAAATTATTAAAGACATACAGAATGGTGGGTATTGAGCACCAAATAGGTCATTAAAATTGTTTTCAGCCTTGCGAATAATATATTCATGCTTGCTCAAATTGTGCCACACGTGCAAAATTTATGGAACTCATTTCTTCGCATTAGATATGTTGTTACTTAATTTGTGTTGGGTCTAAAGACCTTTATTTTTGTTCCCAGACTCGCAGGGCTATGTATTATTAAAATTATAAGTACAAATTAAAAGTAAAATTAAAGCACGAACCTCCTCTCCCCACGTTTCATAGACCATGTTGGCGCAGCACACTTCAAACCAATCGCGGCCATCTTCCGAATCAAAACATAAGAGTTGAGTTGTTTGTATTCGGCTGCTGCATAGTTTTCAAAATTCAGAGTCTGTTGTTTAGTGGAGGAAAATCCAACGAGGCTCATATGCTAATAAGCGGAGCATTATGGAAATTACATGTGACGTCTGCTGACGCATCTGCCACGATAAATAGCTAGCACTACCGATGCTCTCTCGCTCTTCTCTTCTCACCTCGTCAGCTTCGAGCTTGTTGCGCTCACGACAGTAGCTGCGTAGTCAGCGTTGTGCTACGGATGGTGTTAGCCATGCTTGGCTGGAATTTGGAGTAGTGGTTTGTGAATCCACTTCATAGTTTTTAAATTAAATGAGCTCATCTATTTTGCGCCTTTAAAAGTTTCCAGCAACAGCATTCCAAGTCCTGGACCATGATGTCGTTAGTAAAATTGGCCAGGTGAAGATTGATAAATTATTTTAATTGTGGCCGGGTTTCATCGCGTTCAATGCACCCGGGGACGACTGCACTGACGTCAGGGATAATTTACGAGTTTGAGTGTCGCCAGCAGACTGACCGGGCCAGCCAGAAAGTACCGAGCCGGGGGCTCAAGTTCGCCTGATTCCCTGGACGGGTCATCTAATGCCGGAGACCAGATGGTGACATTTATTTTGTATATTATCTTCAAACTTCAACTACAAAATTTGTGCAGCCCTTTTTGAATAGACTTTTTAGAACTTTAACTTTAATTCAATGTTTTGTGAACTAATTAACTTAAATATTTTTGGAAATATTGTCTTTTAACTTGTCTCTTCACGGAAACTGTACGGCGCATTTAATTTTCATGGCTTTAACTTAGTTTTGTCTCCTTGAGACTTTAAACTAAATTTAAATTAAACCCAATAGTGGTAATCGTAGCAAACATCAAACGGTTCTGCGTATGGACGAGTATTTCCCGATAGCTTATGCCATCAAATTACTAAAGTACAACCATTCCTCCATGCTTTTTTTCTTATTCAAAAGGATGTGTTACTTTTCTGTTTTAAGGAGTTTCTTCAAGTACCGTCAAGTTTAAGAATCATGTGCATCTTTACATTGCAAAATTTCAACAAGTCCGCCATTGTTGTTAAGCTTAGTTTAGCCTTATAAGTGACTTTATTAACTTTGTAAGACAGGCGCGGATCCAGGATTTCTCTCAGGGAGGGGCAGTTTCATTCTCAATTCGGCGCCCCCCACCCAAAGATTTTTTTGGCGCCCCCCTTCAATTAAAATGAGTTAAGAAAGTGGGGAAAATGCTCTTTGGTCTGTTATTCATTTTCTTCAGATTCAAGCAAGTATTTGTCCGTTCAGTAAAAATAATATGAACTAAAAATACATTAGTGCAGGAAAGAAAAAAATATAAAAATGAAATAATTTAGTTTTACGATGGCGTTTCTAGCCCCCCTCCCACTACATGAAATAAATAAATAAATAAAACAAGAAACATAGTAGGTTCACAAAAAATAGTTCTTATTTTTAGAATTTTTTTTTTTTTTCATTTAAGTGGAGTAACAAAAAAGAAAAAAAATTAAAGGAAAAAAAAAAGATTCTGCATTGGACAAATTCAAATGCTATTAATGCCTCAATCCTGCTTGTAGTGACGCTGCTCGGTTATACTAACTGCCTTCGCTTTTTACTTCCGCTTTTTGCAAATTTCGCGATGACTTTCTTTACATCAATAGGAAAATACCTATGGATATGCATATTGCATAAGGGCCAGACCAACCAGACGATTTTCCGTCATTGTTGACCTTAAACATGTTTTGAGGCGTCGCAGGGAAGTAATAAAACTGTCAAGAAAATTGTTTTCTTCCTAAGCAGCGCAAATTTTTTTTACCGGAGTTTGACCATTACACATTGTTGTAAAATTTGAAATCATTTAACACTAAGATTTTTAAATGAATTCGGGACTTATCGAACACACCATTTCAAAAGATAAGCCAGAGACGAAATTAAAGTCATATAATGTAAGTTACTTGAACCGAAATTAATAAAATCGAACAAATATCCACCAAATCGTAGGGATACTACGGATTAAAATTTGATGTCGTGCGCTCGTGAGTCAAATACATTTTCCAAATATGTTTCTTCCTTTTGCATCCAATTCCAAAAATTTCCCCCTAAAGTTAGAGGGAAGTATACGTTACAAGTTGCGTATATTCCGTCCCAAGCAGGGTGCGGAACCGGAAGCGTCCCATATTCCTTTTGTATAAAATTGCGAAAATTCGCAATAAATTTAGATGGAAAACTAATGAGTTGCATAGATTGCACCCCTTAAAAGTACGCGGACGCTCTTTATTTCATAAGGTTAATAAACGAGTACAATAAATTTCCGAATAAATAATTAATCTTCAAAACTAATATAGTTTTGGGCCACGCTCACGCTATTTTTCTATAAAAATAAGTTATTCACTAATTTGTATGTTCGAAACGTATAAGCGTACATAGACTTTGGTGCCCACCCCCTCCCACCGGCAAATATTTGTAAGTTCGCCCCCCCCCCCCCCGGATTGAACAAAAAAAATTTCCCCGTGTAACTATTGCTGTTTTTCTGGTTAGTGGGCTTTTTTCCTGCTGTGGGCAGGGGGGGGGGGGATTAAGTTACGTATCGGGCTGTGCTTGTAAAATGTTCTTTTACTAACTTATTTTTTTAGTGAAATTGTTTCTGAGTGTTAAGAATCTATGTAGTTTGAAGCAGTATTGGCGTTCTAAGTACAGAGAGTACCTAGGCACCTTTAGTCGGTGAGATGAGGGCACGTTCGGCGCCCTCTAGAAGCTTTGAAAGATTGGAAGCACTTCCTCTGGGGCGCCGAAGCTTGTACAGCATTATTAGTTTCTGTAGCAGTATTGTTCGGTCGATGAGAAGGGGGCACCTTTGGCGCGCGCCCTCTTGATCTTTGGAAAAGCCCCCTGAAGGGTGCCGAAGCTTGAAACGGTATTGGTTTTTAAGTACGGAGAGCTTCTAGGCGCCTTCGGTCGGTGAGAAGGGGCACCTTCGGTGCCCTCCCCTTGCAGCTTTGGAACCGCCCCCTCAGGGGCGCCGAAGCTTAGAGCACTATTGGTTTTTTAGTACGGAGAGCACCTAGGCGCCTTTGGTCGGTGAGAAGGGGGCGACTTCGGCGAGCAACTTAGAAGCTTTGGAAGCACCCCTTCAGAGGCGGCGAAGCTTGAAGCAGTATAAACGTTTTAAGTATGGAGAGAGCCTAGTCGCCTCGGTCGGTGAGAAGTTGTCGCCGAAGCTTGAAGCCGTATTTACGTTTTAAGTACGGACAGCACCTTGGCGCCTTCGGTCGGCGAGAAGGGGGCACCCTCGGCGTACCGAAGCTTGAAGCAGAATTGTTTTTTTTTTTTAAGTACGGAGAGCACCTAGGCGCCTTTGGCGTGCGTCGCCTTGAAGCTTTGGAAGCGCCCCCTCCGAGGTGCCGAAGCTTGAAACAGTATTGAGGTTTAAAGTTCAGAGAGCGCCTAGACGCCTTCGGTCGGTGAGAAGAGGGCGTCTTTGGCGAGCGTCCCCTTGAAGCTTTGGGAGCGCTCCCTCCAGGGTGACAAAGCTCGAAGCAGTATTGACGTTTAAGTACGAAGAGCGCCTAGTACGGTTGGCGGTCGCCCGCTTGAAGCTTTGGGAGCGCCCCCTCAGGGCGCCTAAGCTCGAAGCAGTATTGACGTTTTAGTACGGAGAGCGCCTAGTACGGTTGGCGGTCGCCCGCTTGAAGCTTTGGGAGCGCCCACTCAGGGCGCCTAAGCTCGAAGCAGTATTGACGTTTAAGTACGGAGAACGCCTAGTACGGTTGGCGGGCGCTCCCTCGCAGCTTTGGGAGCGCCCCCTCCAGGGCGTCTAAGCTTGAAGTAGTATATTGACGTTTAAGTATAGAGGGCACCTAGTACGGTTGGCGGGAGCCCCCTCGAAGCTTTGAGAGCGCCCCTCCAGGGCGCCTAAGCTCGAAGCAGTATTGACGTTTTAAGCTCGGAGAGCGCCTTTCGGTCAGTGAGATGGGGGCGCCCTCGTCGGCGCTGAAGTTTGAAGCAGTATTGGTTTTTTAAGTCCCAAAAACACCTAGTCGCCTTCGGTCGGCAAGAAGGGGGCGCCTTCGGTGCCCCTTATTTTTCTAGGGGTTGCAATTGCCCCTATTGCCCCCCCCCCCCTTTGGATCCGCGCCTGTTGTAAGAAGTGGACATCTGTGTTTTCCAACTCTACAGAACATAGTTTTATAGTTTTAAAATAAAATGAACTTTTTTATTGAATAACTTTATGAGAAGATAACTTTGCTTAATTTAGAATTTTTAAAATCTTTCATGCCTATTTTCAACAAAGCTTTATAGATTTTTGCATCCAAAACACCATGTGGAGACGAAATATACATCTAGGCAGAACAACGTGTGCCGGGTTCTGCTAGTATAATCTAAAAATCACATTGTCCTACAAATTGTGTGGTACGTTATCCCGGTCCTACGATCTAAAAATGTAGTACAAATGTCAGATGAAAAAATAATTACTATCATGCTGAAACTTCTTGAATAGCTTCGTTTTAATGAGACGGCCAACTTTTCCTCTTAAAGCAATCGTCTATTGTGGTAGCTAACAGCGATAGCAGGGATCAAATGTGTCGATTTTATGGGTCTCAAAAACTTATCACTAACTGTGTATTTTTTAATTAAATCGTAAGATAATTATTAACATAGTTTAAGAAAATATTTGTCCTACAAGGTGTATGGTTTGATCAAAGAGTCCCCCCTCCTCCCAACATGTATCGATTACGAGGTCATCAAAGTGATTACTAACCGGATGGGTTTTCTCCTATTGCTTAGTTAATATGTATATAATTGAAAAGTCACATTGTCCTACAAATTGCATGGTACGTTATCCCAGTCCTACGTTCTGAAAATGTAGTACCCTGACGAAAAACTAATCCAGGGTTCGTACGCTCCTTACAAACTCCTTATAAACTCCTGCTTTTTAATAAGAAAAAATAAGGGCCCTTAAAACTCCTGAATTTTGCTATAATCTCCTTACAAACTCCTTTTTTTTAATTCTGTGAGTACAAACCCTTGAATATTTTCTTCTACTACTAATCTCAAGATTGTATTCGAGTATTATACCGGAGTTCTGGTATTTTTTCACGTGTTAATACCGGAAATCTACTATTTTTCGCTACGCTTTTATCCCTACGCTACATCCGAAATTTTTTTCCTTACTCCAAATTTTCGACGATTAAGTCGATAATTATTAATTATATTGATCGGGTAGACCTGTTGAAAGGACATTCTAAAATTATTTTGCTTTAGTACACTGTTTTATTTGCCGTTTTTATACTTATGACGCCTTCATTAACCATGATGCAATCCGTTTGCATCCGGTTTGGAAATAGAATTTTTCTGAATTTTGGTACGTACTTGGCTTTATTAAGGGGCAAATAAGTAAAATCTTTTTTTATTTCTTTCAAAATCGAAAATTAAAATTTTTCAAACGAAATTCTGTTCTTTATGAGAGACAAAAAATTAAAATTAAAGTCACAGATTTAATTTAAGTTTTGCTTCAATTACTTTATTGCTATCACTATTATGTTTACCGAAGAGCTTTAAAATGTTAATTTAAAACTTTTTCTTGAATAATTCCTTTTATATGTTGCTTTTTTCCCCTTTTAATTCGTTCATTATGGAAATCGCGATCTTTTTGCATCCGCCATTGGAATATGATTTTTCGCGTTTATGACGTTTACTGTACTCAGTCAAGAGGCAAACGACTAACATTTCTTTTTATTTTTCTTTTAAATCATAAATTTGAAAAGTTTTAAACAAAATTCTGTGCACTTTAATAGTGTCAATCGTCAAAGCTTATGAAAGTTAGAAGTTGTTTTAACCTCTACTATTTTCAGTTAGCTTGTTACAAAGTTTATTTTAATAATTACTTTTTTTATGCTGATTCTAGTTAGAAAATTATTAAGGAGTGTCTTGTTTTTGAGAAAACACTAATTTTCATTTTTTAACACTTTTTATATTTTTTTTTACTTTTTTTGAAAAAATCATCCTCAAAATAATATATTTTTCAATGGTTAATCCCCCCCCCCTCCATATTTGAATTTGATTCTGAGTCTGATAACATTCAAGTAGCACTAACTGCGTATTTGAGTTTTAATTTAGTATGTTATTCAATATATTGTATGACGGCAAAATAAATAACACAAGAGTTGTAAAAAAATGTTTCAGATATGGGTCATTCCAGCGAAAATGGTACAAATCATGTCCAAGACTTTAGAATTTTTTAAAATCAATTGTAAATACTACCACCCATTTAGTGTATTTTTTATTGGTTCTCCATTTAATTTTGTGCCATCAAGTATCAATTGATTAGGTATAATCTATTTAAAAATGACGCAAAAAAATATCTTTGTCAGAAGGAGAAAGTGACGTGTCATAGCTTCAAATTGCTAGAATTTTAAATGTGATTTAAAATTAAACTGAAATGTAACAACAAAATAAATGACACTGCACTGCACAAAAGATGCTTCTGACACCATTTCTGCAGATTGCTACGGAAATGAAAAAAAATTTCCCCAAAAAACAATTATTTATCCATGTCCCTAGATTTTCTATGTTACGAATTGTCCATTCTGTTACAACCCTTTTGGAAGTAAAATAAATAATTGCATTCAATCTGATATATTAAAAGAAATATAGTTAGTATAACTGCCGTGATTAGCTTGCTACATTGAATTATGTAGTCAACAACCAGGGTGAGCCTCATTCTTTTCTTATGGAAGTTAATTTGAACTGTTGGATGTCCATTCTGTTACAGTCGATTTCATGATGAAAAAAATAGATTTTTTCTTGAAATTGCAGACAGACTTACAGTTTTAGGCTGTTTATTCCACTTTATGTTTGTTTTATGATTTTAACTTTTCTTTGTGATTGTCAAGATACTTTTAAAGGCTTATTTGTCCACTCTGTTACACAAAGTGATCAAAATAGTTAAAATCCTTTCATAAATGAGTCATGTACAGGGTGTCCGCGCATATGGAAAGTCATGGAAAGTCATGGATTTCAAATATGATCGAAATTGGTCATGGAAAGTCATGGATTTCAGCGAAAAATGTCCAAAAGTCATGGAAACTGACTGTTTATCATGGATTTTAGCGCTCCGGACCGATTGAAATTTTTCCCGCGATCTCGGAAGAACGAAAACACTTCCGCCGTCATTCTACTTCGTTATTGGCTGCAATCTGATTTGTCAATTACAATTTCCAACAAGTTGCATTGTGTTGACCAATCAGATGAATTCTCAACGTTAAAACCGTGAGCGGCGAATTTTGTGTAACTGCGCATGTGCGCGGACTCCGTCATCTGATAAAATATGATTTTGAACGACAAAAAGATAGACTCGATGGTTTTTTTGATGGTTTTTTCCCCGGCATAGGCAGATTTGCCTTTTACATTTGGTCTCCTCCCCCCCCCTACCCGCTTCATTTGATTCCTTTTTCTTTTAAAACTTGTTGGAATCTTTTTCTTTCGAGGAGTTTTATGCAAAAGAAAAACAAATTAAAAAACGATGTTGAATTTTAAAGAATCGTGTAGGTAGGGGGAGGGGCAGGAACTCAACGAGTTCCGTTTTGAAGTCAGATTTCGCCTCACTCATATCAGGATCTAAACTTACAGTAAAATTTATGGACAGACAATTCATTGCTACATGAAAGTACGTTTGACGACAAGCACGGTGGGGAGGAGGGTGTCGGTACGAAAAGATCGTTTTTTGACCTCAAAAGCGAACGGACTTCTGTTGCTGTGAAACGCAGTCGCCATGTTTGGTCATTTGCTTTGCAAGATAGAATATTAAGTGCATAATTTTCCAAAAACAAAGCAGAGTTCGGGTTTTTTTTTTTTTTTTTTTTTTTTTTAGTCATGGAAAATAGTTCGCAAAAGTCATGGAAAGTCAGGGAAAGTCATGGAATTGAAAAGTACGGGTTGAGCAGATACCCTGCATGTACTAGTTATTTACACTTCATTATACACAAATAAAAATAAATGGAAACTCAAAAAAAAAAAAAAAATGATTAGTGTTGGTGGAAATTTTTTAAATTGATAATCTTAAGTAAAGAGCTTCAGACATGATTTGTACCATTTTCGCTGGAATGACCCATATGTTGCTGAAAAATAAGTGTTTTGAGTGAGAAAGTCCTGAAAAATTGAAATGAACTCCTGCAAAACTCCTTACTTTTAATTTTCAAATTTGAGTATGAACCCTGTAATCAGCACCAAGCTGAATCTTCTTAAATTGCGCCGTTTCAATAAGACACCCGACAATTTCATAAACGAAATTTTGGATTGTGGTAGCTAACGGGTAGCAGGGATAAAATGTCGATTTAATGGTTCTCAAAATTTACTACTTACTCTTGATTTTTTATAAAATATTAAGGAAATTATTATCATAAGTAGAAAAAATATTCTTCCTACAAAATGTATGGTTTGATCAAAGAGTCCACTCGTCCCAGCATGTATTGATTATGAGATCATCAAGAATAATTACAAATTACCTGATTTCTGAATTTTTGCTTAGTTAATATTTATTTGATTTAACAGTCACATTGTCCTTCAAATTTCATGGTACATTATTGTGGTACTCTATTTGAATACACATTTTAAATTAATACAAGTAAAAATAAATTTACTTTGTAAAATTTGGCATTATAGTTGAGCCTTTCCGGTATGCATGCCCAGAGCATATCACGGGACGCGGGAGCATCCCGCCCCGCCAAGAAAACCAAATACCAGCCGCCAAGAAATTTCCGTCGCCAAGAAAAATGTAAAAGAGCGACCAAAGGACTGATTACGCGAGTAACCAAACCGGAGTTTTCACCCCTCTGTATCTCAGCCCCATAAAGTAAAAATAAATTTACTTTGTAAAATTTGGCATTATAGTTGAGCCTTTCCGGTATGCATGCCCAGACCCCCTAGAGTTCATTTTTGGTATACTCAATCTCCAGCGGCCCCTGACGGCACATACTAAAGCAAAACATCCAGGACCCTCAGGGGGAAGGGTGATAAATGTTAAAAAATCGCTATTTTTCGCACTTTTTAAAAATTGTTTGACAGGGGTCCAGACTAAACGGTAACTCGGATTGAGCTCTGCTTTTGCACCCACATTTATTTTGTCCCAAAGCTCGGTATAGGGGGTTTTTCGACCCCCCACCCCCTCCCCCCTCATTTTTATTTTCCGTATCTTTTCTCCCCGGGGGTCTTAAGTGTTGATTTTTGGTATGAATATTCTCGATGAGACATTGAGGACGTATACCAAAATTTACCTCCCGGGGTCATCGCAAGCCGGAGTTATTAATGCTTAAAATTTGTCCGATTGCTATCAACTAGTTCTATTCAACGTCTGAGCATTTATTCAAGCGATTGTCATTACTCATAGTATTTGTTGTCATTGTTGGGCGACGAGGAAAGAAAACTCAATTTTTTAAAATTTCTTCTATTGCCAGTTTCTATTTGTTAACAAATAAAATATTCGTAATTGATTTTATTGCATAAAGCTTTTAAAAGTTGTCTTCAATTTAGTTTATTTTAAAATGAGTTCGGCAGTTTTTTAATCGGAGGTCGGGTCTTTTTTTTTTAAATTTTAAATTTAATCGTAGTTCTTGTTAGCAACTAGCTTTGTTTTGTGTCTGTTCGGGTGGTACATTGTGATTGATTTCAAACTTATCCTCGACTGAAGTAGAGCCTTGAACTTATGCGCTAAGTGCATGCCTCCAAGAAAGCCATATGTCCGCTGCCAAGAAAAGTGTTGTAGTGGGAAAAAAAACCGATAAGTTGAACCAAATGTACACAGCCAAGATAACAAAATGCCGCCGCCAAAAAAACCGTTTGTCCTCCTCCAAGAAAAAAATTGAAAGAGAAAAAAAAAAAAAAAAAACAGGCAAAGCGATAATATTGATGCAAAAAGATGTGATATCTCCCCAAAAACAACTCTGTTGTAAAAACATCCCCCGCCAAGAAAACCTTAAACACTCAGCCTTAAAAAGTTATGATATCGAGTTTTCCCGCCAAGTTTGTGCCAAACTACTCCTCGCCTGTATGGATAGTTCGTTTAAATTGTTTTCAGTACTGTTAGGCGGGAAGTTTTGTAAAGTGAGGTGGTTGCTTGATGAGTAAAAACTTCCCGCTTGGCAGTACTGAAAACAATTTAAACGAACTATCCATACAGGCGAGGAGTAGTTTGGCACAAACTTAGCGGGAAAACTCGATATCGTAACTTTTTAAGGCTGAGTGTTTAAGGTTTTCTTGGCGGGAGATGTTTTTACAACAGAGTTTTTTTTGGGGAGATTATATATTCTCCGTAAATGTCGACCATAACCATGCGAAAAAGTTTCATTCGACCGCGTGTTTGCCTTCTAACAACAAATGTCAAGATTTTTTTTTAATGCTCCAAAATAATAATGGAGTGCGTTTTGTGCAATTTGTTTTGCAAAAATCCTACATTTCGACGGAAAAGAGAATATGTCAAGAAATTTAGTAAAGAAATTTGGCTTCATTGCAAAACTTTATCTGCTCGAAAGCACCATCAACACAAATATCAAGATGTTGTACATAGCGAAGTGAACATACAGCATTAACAACATTGAATGAGTTAGTTCGAAGCATTGAAGAGTACGTATGTAGAGTATATTCATTAAAAACGAAAAATGACATCAGCAAAGGTAGATACGAATTGTTTGAAAAGGGCTATAAAGCGAAAAATGGAAAAGAAGAACTTTTTTTAAAGAAAATCGTAGGATATGATTATTCGAGTTTGCCGCCTACAAAGCAAGAACTACTGCAACAAATTAGGCGAACTGTATTTATCTGTAACGTATGGTGCAATGCACACATGCGGTGTCCCACAAAAAAGTTGCTGGAAAATTATGGATGGACTATAATTGACGGCAAATACGAATACTATTTGTTTGATAGTCCACAAAGTACATCCTTTGAAGAACTATCTTCTGACTTACAAGGTCCCCTATTAATAGTATTTTTATTTTTATTCGTTTATTAATTAATGGGCAATTTCTTTATTTTTGAAATGTTATTACAGAGTCAAATATCACTAATGACGAAAATGAAGAAGATGAAGATGAAAGTGAGATTAGTGAAGAAGATGATGATTTATTTGAAGAATCTGATGAAGATTAATTGTTTTTTATGAATGCAAAGACAATACACAAATAATTTAACTGGAAAATAAAATTAGTAAAACTTAAACAGATGCTTTCACTTATTCCAAAGAGAAAGCGAAATTTACAATTCGTGTCGGACTCGTGATACCTACCTGTTTTCTTGTAGGACAATGGTTTATCTGGATAGAGAATACACTAACCTATAATGTAATATTTTTGTCCTACAGTTAGTAATGAAAAAAGTGGTCTCGTAGTTCTAACAATTTCTGATCGTAGGACCGGGATAACGTACCACACAATTTGTAGGACAATGTGACTGTTAAATTATATACATATTAAGTAAGCAGTAGAAAAAAACTTGGGTTGTTAGTAATTACTTTTGATGACCTCGTAATCGATACATGTTGGGAGGAGGGGGACTCTTTGATAAAACCATACACCTTGTAGGACAAATATTTTTTTCAACAATGTTAATAATTATCTTACGATTTAATTAAAAAAGTCACAGTTAGTGATAAGTTTTTGAGACTCATAGAATCGACACGTTTGATCCCTGCTACCCCTGTTAGCTACCACAATCGAGAATTGTTGTAAGAGGAAAAGTTGGGCGTCTCATTAAAATGAAGCTACTCCCAAAAATTAGCTTGATAGTAATAAACAGAAAAATCTCTAACAGGGATCCCTGACTAATAGCTGTATTTTGGCGAAAACTTTTATTTTTCTATTTATCAAAGGATAAGAAATACGCTTAGCTTTTAAAAGTGCTGTCTTTATTGCGAATTTATGACAGAATGAGAGACGCAGTTAAAGAAGCTGCTGGTATTTGGTAGCATACTGTGATAGCTTCGTATTTTGGGAGTTTCAAATTTGTTGCAACTCGTCAAACTTCTTCCACATCGCTGTTTTTTTTCTTTCGCAAACAACCAACTTTTATCTGGTCCTATTTATTTGGTTTTCTCTCGTGTGTACTTTGTCAATTTTCTTTCTTCTTCAGCGTTCCGTTCTTCGTTTATATCATTATCGCTAAATATTTTTGATAAATACCTATTGTGTTAGAATTTTCTTTTCTTCTCAATTCTCAATACAATCTCACTCTTTTCATTATTTTCAGCTCTTATCTGGACTGTGTGACTTCAGACTTCAGCAATTTCATCAAGTTTCAACTGTAATAATACAAATCTGTCTCGAATCTCTCATTCATGCTCATTCCTGTGATGATACAGAGTTTTATTGAAATGAAAATGTTATGAAATTGAACTCTAATGCAGTTATCCTGAGTTTTATGATTAAAGATGAAGAGCCACGTTTCCTTCGCTGAACGAGTAAAGCGACAGAGAGTGCTCCGACTGATGTAGAAGACGTGTGTGCTGGCGAGACTCAGTCTCGCAAGACTTCCATGAATTGTGTCTGTTTCCACGTGCTTTAAAATCTAAAATAGTGATATTTTTTGCTCATACTCATATAAGTATCAGCAAAGGACATTAGCTGTTTTTCTTATACCTGTGAAAGTGTTACAAGAAAACTGAAGTGAAGAAAGCAAACAATCCATAGTACTTGCATTGGATACTGAAACTATAGTTTTGCACTTCTTTTTAGCAAAGGGTGATACCAGCAGGACATTGTTGGTAAGCATAGGCTTACTTTTCGTCATTTAATGCCCTTAATCCAAAAGTCCTTTCCAAACTCTATCTTTATAAATTATTTTTAAAAGCTCAAATATACCATCGATACCTTGAGATTAAAATCATCTTTATTTCTTTCCACGTTCTTCAGTCTATCTTGTGTAACGTAAGTTTTCTAGAACATTGTGTCATACAGAGTTGCATTGAATAAGCAAAATATAATTTGTACGACTCCTTAAAATATGTTGGAAGACTTCCTTCTGTGAATTCAAGTGTTTAAGAATAATTGCTTGTCAACATTCCAGCCTTTTTCATTTTTCAATATTGGCAAAAAACTTTTAGAAATAGGCAATCACACTTTGGATTATAAGAAATCAGACTTGTGTTGAAATCTATTTGTAGTTTAGTATTTTGTTCTTTGGCGCTCTAATTACATGCATATATTAACGAAATACAGTCGATGTAAAGTGTAGTTGTTTTCGGTAAAGTCACAGGAGTATTATTATCAAAAAAATCTTGATGCCTGTATACTTCTAAAATTTCTTTTGAAGTTTAGTCAAATGTTTCAGGTAACAGTTTCTATACTACCTGTAATCTATGCAGTTGTATTTGAGAAAAAGAAAACACTTTTCTAGTTTGTGATTCAAGGCATTTTGAAAAACTTAATTCCAAATGACATTTTCTTAAAAATTCATCTTTGCAATAGTAACTTTTGTGATAACACACTTTTTCAGTGTTCAAACATGGAGCGCCGTTCCGAAATCAGTAATGGTGCGGAACCCTTTTCTTGCGAAGATTCTTCAAAGGCATTTCCTGAGCATCTAAAGAACCATTTGAGAGTCTATCCCGGGGAAGAGCCATTTCCGTGTCAACATTGTTCGCAGATATTCACTCAGTCTTCAGAGTTGAAGAAACATTTGATGACCCACACAGGAGAGAAAATGCATTCCTGTGACCATTGCTCGAAGGCATTTTCCATAGCTTCACATTTAAAGAAACATCTGAGGACCCATACTCTAGAGAAATCGCATTCCTGTGAACATTGCTCGAAGGCATTTTCCAAAGCTGCACATTTAAAACAACATCTGAGGACCCATGCTGGAGAGAAACTCTATTCTTGTGGACATTGCTCTAAGGCATTTTCTCAGGCTTCAACATTAATGAGGCATATAAGAGCCCATACCGGTGAAAGGCCATATACTTGCGAACACTGTTCAAAGGCATTTTCTCGTTCTTACGTTTTAAAGAGACATTTAATACTGCACACTGGTGAAAAAACCTTTTCGTGTGAACTCTGCCCAAAGGCATTTCCTTGTTTTTCCGATTTAAAGAGCCATTCGAGACTCCATACTGGTGAAAAGCCTTTTTCGTGTGAACTCTGTTCAAAGACGTTTTCTGACGCTTCAAATTTAAAGAGACATTCGGTACTCCACACTGGTGAAAAACATTTTTCCTGTGAACTCTGTTCAAAGGCGTTTTTTGACGCTTCAGCTTTAAAGAGACATTCGAGACGCCACACTGGGGAAAAGCCCTTTTCGTGTAAACTCTGTTCAAATTCATTTTCTCGAGCTTCAGCTTTAAAGCTACATTCGGTACTCCACACTGGTGAAAGGCCCTTTTTGTGTGAACTGTGTTCAAAGGCGTTTTCTGACCCTTCAGCTTTAAAGAGACATTCAAGACTCCACACTGGTGAAAAACCATTTTCCTGTGAACTCTGTTCAAAGGCGTTTTCTGACCCTTCAGCTTTAAAGACACATTCGAGACTCCACACTGGTAAAAAGCCCTTTTCGTGTGAACTCTGTTCAAAGGCGTTTTCTAACGCTTCGGATTTAAAGAGACATTCAAGACTCCACACTGGTGAAAAGCCCTTTACGTGTGAACTCTGTTCAAAGGCGTTTTCTGACCCTTCAGCTTTAAAGAGACATTCGAGACTCCACACTGGTGAAAAGCCCTTTTCGTGTGAACTCTGTTCAAAGGCGTTTTCTAACGCTTCGGATTTAAAGAGACATTCGAGACTCCACACTGGTGAAAAGCCCTTTACGTGTGAACTCTGTCTAAAAGCTTTTTCTCGTTCTCCCCATTTAAAGAAGCATTTGAGAATGCATGCTGGTGAAAAGCTCTTTACGTGTTAACACTGTCTAAAGGCATTTTCTCATTCTTCTCGTTTAAAGGAACATTTGAGACTCCACATTTGGGGAAAACCCTATGCGTGTGACTATTGTTCAGAGGCATTTACATACTATTACCCATTACATCGACATTTAAAAGTTCACGCTTGGGAAAGCCAGATTCCTCCGAAAAATGTTTGAAAGGGATTTTGTCTAATTAAACGTCATTCATGTGACATTTGTTTAAAGACTTTCTTCCGTTTCAGGTTTTAATAAACTTAAAAGCGTCCGTACGCGTGAACAGCCATATTTCCTCTAAGACATTCACTCAAGTTTTAACCGGCATTTGAGGGTCCACCTTAATCTCGACCGATGGCCTTTTTTGGCCAATGCCACATTCCGATTGTTCAAAGTTGGCTAATGGCCGATTATTTTCCTCTTCCAATGGCCGATAGCAAAAAAAAATCAAACGATTAGAAAAATAAATATTTTGTAAGAGATTTGAAAGGCCATATATTCATTTCATTATACTTTTATTTCTACAGCATAGTTGTAATCATTTTGATAAAAAAATTCAGATTTTGGTCTAAATTTCTATTTTACTGCCACTGGATTTAGTGTTCACTAGATTTTCCTGCACATGTTTGTGTCACTTCAAATAATAACTTTAAATTTCATGTATAACTTTAATTCAAAAATATCAGAAAAATGAAAAAAAAAACACATTTATGTATTTTCTAAGTTTGAGCCCTTTTTTGCACAAAAGTAAAAAAAAAAAACAATTTCAAATACCAATTATGTAGTAGTACATATTTTTATTTATTTGTTTATTATTTTCAATGTATTCAGTTTTGTAAAAGTATGGTATTTTTATTCCCATTTATGGGGAAAAAAGTAAAAGAGAGAACTCGTGAATAAATTTAACTGTATGTAAGCAGAGCACTTGAAGTCTCAGCAGTGATTCGTTCGATGATTCGACAGCTAAGTTATAACAAGATTTTAAGCTGAGGATTACATGATACACGCTCAAAGGATAGACGGCGCTAGCCGTCCCGCGAACTTCCTCTGTGTAAAGTACAGTTGTCTAGTTTCGGTGTATCTTCAACAAAAGTGCAAACACTTTTAGGAATAATAAAAATGCACGGGAAAAAGCAGGAAATGAAGTAAATTAGAAGGATTTTTTAAGTTTCTTAATTTTTTTTTCAACGCTTATTTTACGCATTCTAAGAATTCGTACCTCTTGATATTAATTTTTTGCAGTCATTGCATGTCATAACCTTTTTTAGTTTCCTCGACAGGACTATAGGAACTGTAAATTGGATCTTTATTCAATACATCCTTTTGTTTCTTTTTCCAGGAAGTTTAAGTTAGCCAGTGTCTGATTCACTGCTGCTATCTAAAGTTTCCATGGTGCTGTTTTGGTAATATTAAGCACCAAAGTCAAAATAATACCATAGAAAGCAAAGAGCTAACACGAGCGGTCTGAACTTCTTTCATTACTTACGTTTGGTGATGTGACGACTATTTTGGCAACATTTGGCGGCGCCATGCTGTTCGTTGATCATTAGGGTCAATCCATTTCAAATCACCCAATATAAATAAAATTTGTTGCTCAACATTTTTAATTTTCCTGATTCTTTTATCATGGATTACCCATGGGTAGACATGATTAAAACTGCAATTGAAAAAAATTTACATGCTATATTTTTTATTTGGCAGCCATTTCAAATGGTGATTTGGCAAATTTGATAGAAACAGGGTTTGCGAAAAATTTTATTGCCAAGTCCTTTTTAAAGATATCAAAATAATTTAAAAACCAGTGTATACAGCATAAAATTACCTTTAAATACACCTTCTTTAAATTTCCCTATCATGTAAGAAAGTTGGTCAAAATCTTTCTCGAAAAACTAGGAAAAACCGTAGAAGTTGGTAATTTTTATGACCATAAATTTTTATGAAGGAAGGGAGACTCAGCAATGTTATTTTATGTCTGTGTTTGAGTACTCATAATACTACCAGCAGCATAAGTTTTAGTCTTTAGAATGAACTCCTTTTTTTTCTACGGGTCTTCAAAAATGGCGGAAAACGCGAAAATGCCAATTTTTGTAGGTTAATATCTGAAAAGGGACTAAATGAAAATTGTATAAAATGTTCTTAATACTAATAAGAATATCTCACAAAAAAATTATGAATGAGACTCAACTGCGTTTTGAGTTATAGAGCTGCGAATTTCAGCAAAAACGCTACCTTTTTTATACAGTCGTGCAATGTTAAATTAGCAACTAAGGCTTAAAATTATCTTAACTGACAAAGTTAAATAATGCTGAAATATATAAGTTAACAATGCACTTTTAATTACATCTGTTTTTAAAAAATAATCGACAGTAGTACCAGTACTACCATAAAATGAGCTACCGTTCTTGAACTTACCCATATGTTTTATGCACTACAATGGTGTAAACTATTACACACACTAATGTTTTAAATATACTTTTGTGTTCAACTATTAACTACTTGCCAGCTGTAATTTTGGTTAAAAAGTTGAACAAACGTGATATTTTATTGCACAGTTTTATCAGTTATGTTGTGTGTTCTTCCAGAAAAAGTTGTGAGTTCCAATGAAGTAACCTTACGTACTATTTTCTTTGCGGGTACCTACGCAGTATCATTTTTTGACAGTTGAAAGGCAGTTTTTGGTCCAGAAGGATGAAAGAAATGCACCATAATATCATTGTTATAAAAAAAACAATGCTTAGCTTCACTTTTATAGCTTCACTTTTGTCTTTAACTTTTCCCATCCACCACTTCTCATCGTATATACAGGCAACTAAGCAGTGGCGGCGCTAGGTGGGGGGTAGGGGGGGCAATTGCCCCCCCGTCGGAGGCGTCTTGCCCCCCCCCCCCCCACCGGAGAAAATTCCTAGTTCGTCGGGGAAATTTGCCCGACAACAAAATTTTCCGACAGAAATCGACTGCCGAAAAGTTTACTAACTCCGACAGAAATGTAAAAAAAAAAAATCTATCAACCTAATAAAATATTTTTCTTTAAAAAGAAAAATCTAAAACATCTTCATTATTCATTGCAGTGGAACGCCATCGTTATTGGGACCTGAAAGTAACGAACACGCCATCTAGCGAGAGAATCTAAATAGGATAAGGTAGCGATTTCTCGTAGCTTTGTGTGTTAACTATTTAATCAAAGGAAAAAAATATCATCAGTATGTCTTAACAAATTGAACGAAAATGAAAAGGTCTAAAGCTGTTAGATTCTCAGAAACTGTCTTTCAAGAGTTAATATTCCTGATTTATGTGATAAAGCCGTTATAAGAAAACTTGTCTTGTGCCAGCTTGTCACTCATCCTACTTACGAGTACCTTTCGAGACAACCTGATTCCACTCACTGCGCATGCTCACTTTTGGCAATAATTAGGGCATTCTACTGGTTTAGCTTGTTATCGCTTTTATGGCGAGATTTCACGCATACATGAATTTTTTTTATTTCGGTTGGTGAGTGAAGTGGAGAAATTTAAATCAATCAAAAATAGGTAGAGTTCGTAATGGATTTCCGTGGCTCTGCTGCAGAAATTTCACTTAAAATACCGAGGATTCAATATCAGATCAGTTTGTGTGCAAGAGTAAAAGTAATGACAAGTGTGTTAGAAAATTTTAAAATCATTTTTCTTAAGAATATAGAAGTGCAAACAAACTATAAATGCGAAAAATTTTGGCCAAAACTTTTTTTGAGTCTTTTTCTTAACTTATGTCCTCATTTTCAATTAGCTTTTCTATTTAATATATTTTGAGTAGATTCTAATACTCCTTTCTTCACACTTCTTTCCTGTTTTTTTTTTTTTTTTCTTTTTTTAAAGTGTTTTCATTTAGAAAAAAGAGAGAGAGAATCATATGTTTATGCACAAAATCTGCTTTAGATTTTCCGTAAAACCAGAGCCCGATTAAGATAATCTGGGACCATAAGCCAAATATATTTTTGGTAGAAGGGGGGGGGGGCCTTATTAAACATATTTTTTAAATTTCGGTCCCATTTAACCCAGACTCCAATATTGTAGCACCCGCCCCCATTAGCAGAAAGTAAAACCGCATAAAAATTCATTTCTTGTTTCAAGTTTTTCAAAACAATGCAATAGGGTAATTAAACAGTAATAAAATGTTTACATTGCTAAAAAGATTTTCAATTGAAATAAAATCAACACATTGGGTTTTTCAAGAAGTGCGTGATCTCCATTTGATCTGAATTCTGATAAATATTTGTTAATTGTGTATCAATTTGAAAATTAATAGTGTTTCCTCTTGAATAAAAAATAAACACACGGATGCATGTTTAAAAATCACTTCACACACACACACACACAAAAAAAGATCCATTAACACTGCATTTTTTTTTTGCTTGGGGCAATTTCTTCTTTATTCAACATAACTAAAATCCTATTTGCTACATTAGTAACCAAGTTTCAACTGGTTACTGTTTTTCTTTCAATTCTATGCTAATTCCATCCTAAGTACTAATATATGCAGTTTATAAATAGAAAGACGTAACTTTATTCTTTCACCACACTTGTAAGAATTATATGAAATGCAAGATGAAGCTGTAAATAAATACAGTAGCTAATTTAAGGAGTAAAAAATTTAGGTATATATTTGGTTGAGAAAATTAAATATACAGACATGTAGCACATTTAAAAAAAAATTAAAGCAGGCTTGTGTTATTCGTTGATTTTTAAGCTGTCTGGTTTTCTTCTTGATTACTTGATGAAAACTCTTAAAACATATAACAGAGCTATACTTCTTCTTTCTTTGTTCCTCTTCAGTAATCACTCTTCACACTAAAAATAAACCGAAAAGCACAAGTAAAGGAAATGGCAGCAAATGAAGCCAAATCACTCTACTATGGGCCATTCAGTCAAAAATTTTCAGCTTCAGCAAATGGACACCTTAAATACTTCTGAAACACTGGGGAAAATACAACAATTTGATTTAAAACAAATGCAACAATATTGGCATGTATTTTATTAGCATAGCACACAATATGGTTTCTCATCCTGTTCAGATAAACAAATAATTATATTTTATTTTTCAAAATGTCTTTACAGGGTTAGAAATAATTAAAAAATCTTACTGGTCCTTTTTACCAGTGAACATGAAGGGCAATGTGGGGCAAAGTGAAGTAGTTAAGTTTACTCACCTACTTCAAAAGGAATAAATTTAAATAAGAATTTTGTTCTAAAATTACTGTAAATAAAGGAATATGTATTTTGCAATACAGCTTTTGAAATATTATTTTTCATCTTTGGCAGTTATTTTGTACTCTCAAAAAAATTTGGAAAATTTACACCTCAAAATATCATGGGGCAAAGTAAAAGACAAACATTTTTGTTATGAAAATTTTTCTATGCCACAACTAACAGTAATTTTCATTAAATGAGTGCGTTAATAAACGACAAAAATATTTATAAATGAAAAATAGCTGAATAAGTAAATAAATGAATTAATTAATATGTAAGAAAAAATAAATAAGTGAATAAAATAGAGAATGAATAAGAAAATGGGTTAATGAATGAGTAAATAATTATGTAAAAGAGTAAATAAATTAATTCATGAAGAAATAAGTACGTGATTCAATAAATGAACGAATAAGTAAATGAAATGAGCTATTTTACTTTGCCCCGCATACACTTGACAAATTACATTGAACATTTAAAATCAAAAAATGCTTAATCTAAACCAAATAAGGACTGTACTGGACATCAGTAGATCTTAATTAATAGTTAAAAGATAATTACAAAAATTTTATCCTTTTACATTAACAAGAAATAGTTTTGAAAAAACACGAATATTATAATAAAGGTATCAAATTTTGAAAACGGCTTGTATAATTTTTTCGTTGCTCTTTGGAGATACTTATTGCTCGACAGGAATCAACTTATGTCTAGAAACTTTTGTTAAAATATTGCTAGATAGGTGGAGCTGCAAACTGAAAATATTTCAAAATTTCACTTTGCCCCACATTCCCTATATACTGGCCTGCAGACAACATTACCGATTTTCGTTAAATTGAATGCTAAATAACTAACCACATATCTTTTATTGTGAAAACATCAGACTTCCTTCGGACCACTGATTAATTTTTATGGTGGTCCGAGGCAAATTTTACTGGTCTGGGACCAGTGGACCAGCAGTAATTTCGAATCCTGTTTTAAAACTTACAGTATAGTAGACTAACCGTTAATAATAGCTTATTGATTTACTTATTTTTTTTTGCTTATTACACTAAGTGTAACCATGAGTTATAACAAAAGTGCGGAGTTATGATTGTTTCACAAACTTGCAAGAAATATTTATTCAAAATTCATACAATACAAACAATCTATATTAAGCTATCATAAATAGAAAACTTCAATTACTACTCAACTCCTTCAAAAATATTAAAAAGCTTTCATGCACAAATACTAAAATGCACACAAGAATTTTATTGCTTATATGACCATTCTAAAAAAATTGTGAAAAGAAATCAATGACAGGACAATAAAGTTTTAACATGCCTCCAATTAACTGATTAGGATTTCAAATACCATCATTAAAATTTTAACTATCAATGCATTAATGTCTCATTATTATTGAAAATTTACAATGCTCTTAAAACTGAACCTTTAAAAATCTCTTGAGGGTATCTTCCTAAACAGTATTTTCTTAACAGTAGCTTCCTAATTTGTCTCATTTGATCCTTTTTGTAAAGTACATTTAAATGTTAAATATTAGAAAATTACCTAGTAAAACGCTTCCAGGCAAACTTAAAACCATTTCTAAAAAGTAAATTCTTCAAAAATCTATTTTTTATAGAGTACTTTGTGATTAACGGTTCGAGCTTCGTTTACAGTCAATAATTTTCTTAAATGAAACAAAAATTAGTAATAGTTGAACAATCCACCCCTGTGTGAAAAAAAATCCCTTTACTAATAACATATTGAAAAGGAATAAATAACTTAATGTTGAATTAATGTTGCTGTCGCACTCTGAACTGAGAAAATTACAATGGTTGTACACATCTTTCTCGCGAAATATTGAAACATTGGAGCAAAATTACTCGAAATCATACTACATTTGAGTACGCAAACCCCATTTGCTAATAGTTAATAATTCATACCAAATTTCCGGACATTAAAAAATTGAATAACTTAAATTTGCATCGTGATTGTACCTAGAAGAGAAAAGAGCAAAGAAGAGATATCTTCATAGCTAAACTTTTAAACAAGGAAATTGAGATCTCATAACATTAGCACGGAACAGTTTTGTAAATAAATCGCTACAATTCCTGTTTAATATAAGTTAAAATGCAATATCACAATTTACTACATTGATCATTGCGAGCACTGTTACTGTAACATATGCATATTTTAAAGAACATTAAACTAATATTAAATATAAAAATATTTATCGCTTTAAATACTAACCACAGTTCCATCACAGCCAAATCCTTCTTCTCACTTCCGCGCGCCAAAACAATCAATGAAAAGCAAGAGAAAATTTACGCCAAATACAGGGTTGTAAACCGAGTTGTCGTGAAATGCTCCGAGCTCCAATCCTACTCACGATCCTCCTACTCTCATCCATGCTTAGACGAAACCAATTTTCTGAGCAATAATTTAAAGTTTAAATGCGTCTTTGCAATCGTCACTAATCTGCGTTTATTTAATTCATCTCTTTTTCAACAACGAGAGAGGTTTAAACAGAGACAGATCTAAAGGACTTAGGCAGTGTGGAAATAGCCACCTTAGTGTTAGCGTCTATGCCCACGCGATCGGTGAAAAATACGTAATTTCGTAGAAAAACATTTTCCAATAATGATCAATGTATTCGAAATGAAATAACAGTAACGCAATAAAGCGAAACGATCCTACACGAGAAAGTGGCAAAATAAAAATCATAATAAAAGCAATCGTCTGCTAGAAAAGCGTAGCGATGTCTTGTTTTCCAATTGTAACACCCTAATAACTTCCGTTCCAATCGTTAGCGTCTCATCTGCTGCATCCCTTTAGGCGTACTTTAGTCCTAGGGAAAGTTACTTTTGTTTAGGTTAAAAAGGAGAAATGTTATTTTTTTTTCCAAACAGATCAGCAGACCCCACACGAATCGCTAGCAGCATGTTTTGAACAAACATTCATTGACATTTGAGAAGAGACACTTTCCGATGACTATCCGATGGTGACAAGCCAATAAATCGCCTGAATTGCACCTTCCTAATGACTTCCTGTCATCGTCGCCTTTGCAGGTGGTGATTGTCCTGTTCTTAGGCCCTGAGTGATTGTAACTACTTTTTGTCCCAGGGCTCCTTTCAGTGTCCCTGTTTTTGTCCTAAAAACCTATCGGCGCGCAACCCTGATCGGCACGGTGACAATTAAGGCTGTCGGAAATTTTCAAAGGAAATGTGGGAGGGGAGGTCTAGAAGACCCTCGGACGAATCTCTTCAATAGCGCTGCTTTCACTCTGTGTCTGTTGACCATATGTGTGTGATGAGTTAGAGGCGCGAACTCGTATATGAAGAAGAAAGTGCAGCTCAAATTCAAAATTTCTGCATCACAGAGGTAAGAACTGATTGTTTTATTTAAAGTAATGATAAAGCTTTGCCTTTTAATTTGCTTGGGATAAGTGGGACCGCTTTTTAGGACAGTTCGTTTTTGAAGCCTTATATAAAAGTTTTAAAACACAAGAATTTAAACTTATTGACTTGTTTTATCTTGGACGTTATAAATGAACAAAAGTCCACCATTATTTTCTAAAATAATACTTTGCTGTTTTAGTGATTATTTAAAAAAGATCGCATGGGTGTCCCACTTAACCTATACTAAAAGGAAAAGAGGTCACCCATCTCTTATTTAAATTTGAAGCTAGGTAATCTAAAACAGCGGTTCTCGATCTTTTTTGACCAGCGGACCGTCAAGAGCTTTTGAACAAAACCAGGACCGGTGATGTTCTTCTTTTTTTGTCTTTTTCTCCTCTATTTTTTTGGGGGGGGGGGAGGATCCTTTATTTGCGGCTCGATAAAACATGTTTTTTTTTCGACTTAAAGGGAAAAAAAACTTTCGATAAGAAGGAAATTAAATACTAGTGAAACATTTTATGAATGGCTGCGGTTTTTCTCTTTTTTTACAGAATAATAAAAATAACGAATAAATTAATTAATATATAAATAAAACCTTACTTAATACAAAAGAAGTTCCGAAAAAAAGCTTAAGACTAACATAAGTAACTATTTCAATAATCAGATATAACTAATTAACGTAGCTGAAAATCATAGAAAAGCAAGAAAATTAATCACGATTCACGATCTTAACGAAAATATCGTTGTATAGAGGGTATTATTAGTATTATTATTGTATCTTCTTTTCTTTCTCTCTCTCTCTCTCTCTCTCTCTCTCTTGAGTGAAAACTTTTTTTAAGGTGGATGATCAAAAATCTCTAAGGAACAGTCAAATTTTTCTGCGGACCGGTGCCGGTCTACCGGACTACCGGTTAAGAACCGCTGATCTAAAAAAAGGGGTTTTTCTTGATAAAAGAGGAAAAATTTTTACTATGTAATATTTTTTGTAAATTCATTCATTTGTGATACATATACTGACATTTCTGTTTGATGGAAAATTATGAGCCATTATTTTGAAAATCGAACAAAAACGGGAAATTTTGGCAGTGACCATTTTTGATTTTCCTTTTATTGTTTTTATATGTCAAAGTAGGTCATGAGAAATGAACATTCTGAAGTTTGTAGCCCCCCAAAAATTTTGTTCGCTCGGTAAAAATTCCCAAAGTTTAATGTTATGTAGCGTTTTTTTTTTTTGTTTTTTTTTTTGGTAAAACGGCTGAAAGACGCATTTCAGTGCGCTGTAGTTTTTTACAGAAGCGCCACCCCATGGTTATGTTTACATTTATTTGATTGTACAGTGTGTAGTTATGAGGACCCCATAGTTATTTGGGTTGGGGTGTGTTTCTTTCTTTAGTTAAGGGGCCGCAAAGTATGGTTTTTAGACCATTTTCGCTCGACTTTGAGCTGCGTTATTTCCCCCCTAAAAGCAACCCCTCGAAATTTTTTTAACATATACTGAAAATTTACACTATGAAGAGAATATATGGTACGAAAATTGTTTAATATCTCCTTGCTTTGAAGAGAAAAAGACTTAGACATTTTTCAAATTTGCAAAATTTGCGGTTTTTTGATCGCATTTATGGATTATGGAACCAACAGACCCCACTAGAAAAGATCTCAAAACTATCTTAAAAAAAAAAGTTGAGAAAATCTCAAGTTATTTGGAACACTTCCTAAGCCTATGTTCGAAGAAAATCTACAGACAACAGGTCTTAAGATTTTCTGTAGAATGTATAAAATCTCTGAAAAAAATCTTGAGATATTTATTTGCAAAATTTTTCAAAAATTAGGCATAAAGTGTTCCAAATAACTTGAGATTTTCTGCTGGTACGTTTCCGTAGATTTTCTTAAAAATTTATTTTTCAGGAAATTTTAAGTTATTATATAAATTTCTGCCCACATTAAGACACTGACAAAACAAACATTTGTTATCATGACTAATTTTGTAGATTTTGTTGAATTTATTACTTTTGAAATTATTTAAGATGGTCAAAATTTTGACCTTTGAGTATTTTTATATGAATTTATAAAATGTAGATACCTTAAAATAAGACTTTAAACTCACACTAAAATGTGTTCGTGCTATACTAATTTATAACTACATATACGCATACAGTACTTCATTGATTGTTCCGAATTCAGTTATTAAGGTTTATTTTTAAACTTTTGGTAGAGAGTATAAATTATATATAACATTCCTTTTGAGACAAATGGCCTCTTTTTGTGAAGCAACAATCAAAATAAATTATCAGAATATTAAGTATCAGCATAATATCATATTTCTATGCTGTCTTTTTAAAACAATCTTTTTAATCATTTCCGGAAAACAGTAGTCATAAAGTTAACCATTAAGAGTTGCTAAAATAATTATAAGGACTCATTGGTTTATGAGGTTATGAAGTTTTCAAACTTTTTGAATAACCCATGTTTTTATTAATTTAGGATAGATATTTTTTAGAAAGAGGAATTTGGATGTCATGATACCTATAGCATAAATTAAATTTGTCAGAATAAATAATCTAGGTGGCATTTTTAAAGATATTTTTTAGAGGTACATATCATAATACAATAACTATTTATCAAGTAGAAATGCTAGTTATTACCAATAGCATAAATAAAATAGGCAGGTGTTACCGACCCGACCACCGGATACGTAATGGAGCATCGGCCACCTCTGGCGCATGCGCAGAGAGCGATGGGTCGAATCTGATTTCGAGAGACGACCGATCGGATCTAATTTCGAGAGCCGACCGATAAACACTTCATGCGATCGGAGGAATAATGTGTGACCGACCACGCAAAGTAACAGATGACTTAAGCTATGCGAACGGTTGTTTAGTAAGAATAAAATTGACATTGAAACGAAATACGCGATCTGCAATTGTACTTCAAACAATATGTAGTTATTTATTGCGACGTATCGACGCAATCGGTCTTTTCGTATAGTGGAGCATTATTGTAGTTCAATGAGAACTTAAGTTATTCACATGAAGTTCGTGGCATATGGCGACAAACGTTCATATAATAGAGCTCCGACGACATGGCTAGCGCTGCTGCGATTTGACAAACAAAAAATTTAATTTAAACAAAAAAAAAATTTTAGTTAATTACCTCTTGAGAGAGAATCCGAAATGCAAAAAAATCCCATTCCAATGGCGGATGCAAAGAGATCGCGATTTTCAGAATAAACGCATTAAGCAAACAATAGAAAAGAAAAAAAAAACAGCATATAAAAGTAAAATTGTTATAAGTTACATTTTAAAGCTCCATGATAGACTTATTAATAGCAATCAACGTAATTGACAAAAAATTTAAATTAAATGATTTCAATTTTTTTTTTTTGATTCTCATAGGAAACACTGTATTTCGCTTGAAAATATAAAAATTTCAATTTTAACAGATATAAAAATACATTTTACTTATTTTCTCTTATCAAAGCAAACAAACATCAAGAATCAGAAAAATTCGATTCTGAAACCTGATGCAAAGAGATGATTGCATCATTTAAAATGAAGGCATCAAAAGTATAAACACAGCAAATAAAGCAATGTATTAACTCAAAACAATTTTAGAATATCATTTTAACAGGTCTAGATGATGTAAATCATAAATAATTATTGACATAATTGTCGAAAATCTGGATTAAGGGGAAAAAAAAATTCGTATGTGGGAAGATAACAGCATAGCGAAAAATACTGGATTTCCAGTTTTAACACACGAAAATATGCCAGAATTGAGGAATTAAGACCCAAACACAATTGCCCCTGGGGTTAGTGGTAGAAAAAGAAAAAAATGTATTAATATGAGCATGTTTTCCGGTATTTTCATGATCGATGCGTTCGCCATTTCCCCACGAGGAGCTACCACAAGACGAATGGTCAGCCGAACGAATGAGGAGGATAGAGATCCTACCGTTGAGTTGTTGCGATCCGTTCGTTGAATGGGTAGCATCTGCGCACGCGCAAATGTATGGGTCGAATCCGGAATGCGGGCCCGGCGGTCGGTTCTTTAACCACTGGCAATAAAATAACTTTTAAGTTACTTTTAAGTGTGTCCTGCCTTTACATCAGTTACGAGTCTCAATTATAAAAAAAAGGAAAAAAATATCGGAAAATTTTTTTTTAATTCAAATTTCTAGATTAGAGATACAATCCATAGCTCTAGGTGTGAAATTTGGTGCCTATGTTTGAATTTTTTTTTTTTCAAAATTAGGCTACTTATTTCTAACACTGAACTCCCGTGATCAAGTTGGATTTTTTTTTTCATATTAGCTCTTATTGTACTTGCTATATGTCATTAGTTGATGAAGAAACTTTTTAATTTTTGACAAAAAAAAAAGTAGTAAAAATGATCTACCAGCAAGTTGAGATAAGTTGTAAGGTTGAAACAAAATAAAATTAATAACAGTAATAATAATAATTATGCAAAAGATAAAATATACATTGCTTATTTTCAGTTCTGTTATACAGTAGTAGCTTTTTTGATGTGATAGAATGCATAACAATGTATACTTTTACAGACAACCTACAATTTGATATTATTCCAAACACAGAATAGTTTAATACCAATTAATAGAATATGCCTTTATATATTTATTTTCTTAATAGAAATTAAATGTGCATTTATGAAGTTTAGGGGGGTATGAACACCGTGGTTGAATCATCGCCGCTCTATAAAGTAAAAATCATTCAAAGGGGGCAGGAAAATTTAAAAGTGCCTTGGGCATGGAGACTTGCAAATCAGGCCCTGTAAGCACCACACGTTATCTCATATTTTTATGAATATAAATAAAATATATCATTCAAGAAAAATAAACTTTGAAAAAATAGTTTTACCTTGATCTTCGATAGAGGTTCATAACCTATATAATGTTCGCTAAAAAACAGTCCAGACAAAGGAATTGAGAATATTGCCCTCGATCCCGCGATTCACACACACGATCAACACACACATCTTGATCTTGTTCAAGTTAAGACGCGCCGCATGACCACGTGGTTTCCTCACCGGGCACCGGGCGAACAGGACACGTGACCAACCCCCTGTGCAACTGTCAATCAGCATATTGTATCTCTGTTGTTCCAAGTGCCGGCCAAGCTGTCCTTAATTTGACCTCTCCTATTTTCTGGCTAAAACTCTGAATGTGCTGAGAAATAGTTGAAAAAGAGTTTTTTGCTTTGATTTTTTTCTGAACAGGCAATTGTTTTTTATTTATTTATTTATTTTTATTTATTAATTTTTTTTGTCATTCCCGCGCAATTTTAATTATAGAAACAAGAATATTGGTTTAAGGATAATCAAAACTAATTAAATGGGAACTCCTTAGTTAAAATTAAAGTATTTAAATTATTGATGACAATTTAATTTTGCATTGAGCTCGGGAGCGAGGACTAAATAAAAATTCAAAATTGCGATACTTTGCGATATAATATATAAATCATCTGATTTATTCATTTAATAAATTCTAATCAATACAAGTTCAATATGATTTCAGCATATTTTAATCTTGTTTGGATCATGATATTTAAGTGTAACATTACTGAATTGATTTTATATATGAAGTACAGCAGCTAATGAAACAAAAAAAAACAAAATTTTTTTCTCTTTGGCACAAAAAATTAAAAACAAACTTTTCATTTGGAAACAGCATTTTTTTCTTTTGGTTAAAATGTCTGAGTTTTGCGCACGTATTAATATTAATATTTTTTATTCTGAATTTCACATGGAAAATAAAACAAGAAATTTGCCTACTTGTTCAACGAATTAATTGACAGAGAAGAACAAGAAATATATACATTTAATTTTTGACCACTTTACGCTGTTTTTTTTTAATAGTTAAATAATTAATTTCAAATGCTTAAAAATGGAGCATAGTGTAAAAGTAAAATGTTTAAAACTGCTCTTATAAATCATTTAGTTTTTAAATGTAATGGTGTTATTAATTCAGAACTGCTTTAATGCATCAAAACAGCTAATTGCGAAGAAATATATAATACAGAATCTTTTTTGTGGCAAAATTATTGACTGCATAATTTTGAGAAATATGTTGTTCGATTGGGCTCATAGTTTACATGAATTTTAACATTGAAAAATTGCATTCAACGTAAACTTTTGTTATTGGCGTACATTTAAAATAACAAGTTTCTTCTACTGTAGCAAATTTTAGTTTTTCTCCAGTTGGGTCGAAAATATGGGAAACATATTCTTACAAACAAAATGCTTTTTGGAAAAAGAAGAAAAAAAGAACTGATAATGTTCAAAAAAATAAAAAAAAAAACATTTTTAAAAACGATCTGGAAATCATGAAAAGTGCCTTTTAAATGAAAATTCGCTGAGAATGCAAAAACATGCAATTCCCATCAACAACCTAGCCTCGATAATTATTTTAAAATACAGATTGATTGTAACACCACCACAGCTAAAACTTAATATTGGCAAGAATCCGAAGTAAACTGAATTGATGTTACCCCCCCCCCCCTGGGTCTCTAAAGGACCTCCTGTCTGCTTAGAAAAGTTAAAAATTCTTTTTGACTACAGAATTGTTACTAATGCATTATTTGACAAATACATTTTCTAAACATTGTAAAATAATATTCAGAAAAAAAATTGCAAATACAATTATTCTTCGTTATTATGATGTTCAAGATGTCCGAAAATTTTTTTAAGATTTTACTTCGCTACGAAAATGTTTTTCAAATGTGTGTGGAAAATCTTCAGACAAATTAAGTTTGTTGCGAATGTCTCTGAAGTGTCTTCAAATAGTTATGAGATATTTTTCAGACAAACCTTCATTTTGTAACTATCTTGAGATATCTGCTGATTTTCTCAAAAAAGTGCCGCTTTTTTAAGACGGTTTTGAGATCTTTTCTAGTGGGGGATGTGTAGAATAACGTAAAAAAGAAAGTTGCGTGGGGTCTCGTCTTTTTTCTCATAGTAAAATGTGTCCATCAAGTAGGTCAGATCTGCTGAAACTCTAAGTATATAATAATGATATATTTAAATTTGTATAGGGAAAAATAAAAAGACTAAAAACGCTTAATTTCGTCTGATTTTTTATAGTTTTTAGTTCTTTAATTGCAACTAACTCAAAAAACGTGAAATCCTGAGACTATTATTGAATGCACATATTACTAGCTTTGAAATATTGGAAAAAGTAAATTCGGTGAGGTATCTTCAGATGTATTCTAGTGGGAAGTCACAGTGACCTCCCGAAAAATTTCATGATCGAAAAATTTTGCTGACGATTCGACAAATTTGGAAACAATTGCAACATTGAGATTTTTTAATGATACATTTTTCTCACGTGTGCTTGATCGTATTCTGTAAAAATTTAAGTTCCAGTGCCCATGAGTATCTTATACTTCTCAAGAAGATGTTCTTAATTTGCCAAAGGAATTTCCAAATTTTTCCGAATGATAAAATACGATCAAGCCCACATGTAAAAAATAAATAAATAAATAGAAAATTTCTATGTTGCAGTATGATTCGGTAAAGCTTTGCTGATGATTCAGCAAAGTTGTAAACAATATTGCAACATTGAACTTTTCTATTTATTTAATTTTTACATATTATGATTATTTTTTTATATTTTATGATACCTGCATATGTGAAAACGACGTACAAAAGAAAGCGACTAGGGCTCTCTTTTTAGTTTTATAGAAACAAAATGTAGCAGATTTTAATACGTACTCCCGTAGTAAAATGTGTCCATTATGTAGGTCCGATCTGCTAAAACTTAAAATATATGATAATAATTTATGTATGTTTGTATAGTAATTTTTGAGTGTATAGTAATAGTGAAAAAGAATCTCAGCACTTAATTGTGTCTGAATTTTTAGAACTTTTAGCTTCTTACTGCAATTATATCAAAAAACGATAAATCGTTTCTGAGGGAATTATTGAATTTACATATTACTAGCTGGGCACTGACTGGAAATATTCGAAAAAGTAAATACTGTGAGGTATTTTTAGAGGTTCCCCAATGGGAAGTCAAAGGAGGTCACTGTGACCTCCAGAAAATTTTCATATTCGGAAATTTTTTCTGAAGATTCAGCAACTTTAGAAACAATACTGCAACATAGAAATTTTCTATTTATTTATTTTTTTTTACATGTGGGCTTGATCGTATTTTATCATTTGGAAAAATTGGGAAAAACCTTTGGCAAATTAAGAACATCTTGAGAAGTATAAGATACTTATGGGCACTGGAACTTAATTTTTTACAGAATACGATCAAGCACACGTGAGAAAAATGTATCATTAAAAAATCTCAATGTTGCAATAGTTTCCAAATTTGCCGAATCGTCAGGAAAGTTTTTCGATCAGGAAATTTTTCGGGAGGTCACTGTGACCTCCCACTAGAATACATTTGAAGATACCTCACCGAATTTACTTTTTCCAATATTTCAAAGCTAGTAATATGTGCATTCAATAATAGTCTCAGGATTTCACGTTTTTTGAGTTAATTGCAATTAAAAAACTAAAAATTATAAAAAAATCAGACGAAATTAAGTGTTTTTAGTCTTTTTCCCTACACAAATTTAAATATATCATTATTATATACTTAGAGTTTCAGCAGATCTGACCTACTTGATGGACACATTTCACTATGCGAAAAAAGCATTAAAATAAGCTACAAAAAAAATTATTTTCTTGAAAACGAGACGAGACCCCACGCAACTTTCTTTTTTACGTTATTCTACACATCTGTTGCTTCCATAATCCATAAAAGCTTTTTTTTCCTAGAGTTGCTGTTTTAAGTTAAATGTGATTAAAAAACCGCAAATTTTGAAAATATGAAAAATGTCTAAGTCTTTTTCTCTTCAAAGCAAGGAGATATTAAACAATTTTCGTACCATATATTCTCTTCATAGTATACATTTTCAGTATATGTTAAAAAAATTTCGGGGGATTGCTTTTAGGGAGGAAATAACGCAGCTCAAAGTCGAGCGAAAATGGTCTAAAACCATACTTTGCGGCCCCTTAACTAAAGAAAGAAATACACCCCAGCCCAAATAACTATGGGGTCCTCATAACTACACACTGTACAATCAATAAATGTAAACATAACCATGGGGTGGCGTTTCTGTAAAAACTACAGAGAACTGAAATGCGTCTTTCAGCCGTTTTACCAAAAAAGCGCTGCATGACATCAAACTTTGAGAATTTTTACCGAGCGAACAAAATTTTTTGGGGGGCTACAAACTTCAGAATGTTCATTTCTCATGGCCTACTTTGACATATAAAAAAATGAGGAAAATCAAAAATGGTCACTGCCACACCTTGTCTGAATTTCAAAATAATGGCTCTTATAAAACAAAAACTAAACAATTACATCTGAAAATTTATTAAAAGCCTTAACCTATGTATTGTAGTGCCATATCCCCTATAAAGTGGGATCCTGCTAAAAGGTCCAAAACCAAAAGATCCACGTCCAAAGGGTCCGCGGGCTTCTATACTTCGGACCTTTTGGACGTGGATCTTCTGTTCGTGGACCTTCCATCCAACCAGGGGCGGCAAATAGGGGGGGGGGGGCAAGAGGGGGCGGTTGCACCCCCAAATATTTTTTGCAGAATGTTGAAAAAACGGGTAAATTCAATTTGTATAACACAAATCAATGATCACACGCAAAATGATCTAAAAAAGCTTGTCAATTTTCAACAAAAATTGATAACACTCAACCTAAAACATATTCTCAAGATCATTTCTCATAATTTGCAAAAAAAAAAAAAAGATTGCTCTGAAACAAGTATAACGGGACAAGAAAGGATTTTCAAGCACAAGACACAGAAAATCGGTGGGTGAAAACTCTTCTTCTTGACTCCAAACATTGCAGATTAAAACTTGACTAAAAGCTAAAAACTAATTTTTAATCAAGACATTTTATGTGATAACTAATTAGAAAATAATTTTAAAGTTAGGTCATAAGAATTTAAATTGTTTTAATACCTCCAATTTTTCTTAATATTTAATTCAGTTTTAGATATCTTTCTTTTAACCAATATGTATTTTTTTCCGTACTGAGGGACTTCATATTTAACAAACTCGCCCCCTCAAACGAAATGTTGAAATGCCGCCCCTGCATCCAACATTCCTATAAAGTAGTGTCAAATGAACATAATATACTTGATTAAGATCAATTTTGATAAGTTAACAAACATTATAGGTCGAAAAAATGAAGTGTAAACATTATACATGACAGCATTTATTTAAACTTGGCTGAGAGAGACTTGTTATCACTTCATACTCAGTAATAATTCCAATATTATCTGAATCAAGCTATTTCCATTCTTTCTTTCAAATTACAAAAATTAGAGCTATATACATGCCACTTTATAACTTTCTCTGATATAAGTTTCAAATACATAGTTACCAACTTTTGCAGTTTTTGTAGCTGAAATGAATTCCTTTCAAGTCTACATAATTATCCTGTATTTCAGCATAAAAATTCCTCATCATATTTGCTTTTCATTTTAAAATCATAACTCCTAAGAAAATAGGCGGCTCGTACAGGGGGGCAAGGGGGGCCTCCTCACTTCTAACAGTAAAGTATAACCTCATTTTCCGTGGTTAAAAAGTAATGATCGATTGAAAAACGATTTATTTCACCAAAATAAAAGAAGAAAATGCCAATAACAAGCTGAAAATTCCAACTTTTTCCAAGTTATTTCATAAAATTGGAATTTTGAACCGTAAGGGGGAATGAGTCATATATGGCCTGGTTGAGTTTTCTGACTATATTCCGCATTTTTTAGAGGTCATTTAATCAGTAATGTTAAAATACAAGAACATAACCCAATTTTACAAAAAAAAAAAAAAAAACCTTCTAGAGGGGCTGACTTCACACCTCCCCTCCCCACACACATTTCTTTTAACCCCGCCCCCCACTTTGTAGTTACACTAGCCGCCTAAGAACTACGGGGTAAGTGGGAGCGGAGGCTCTGCATTCATAGAACTAGCCTGTTTTCAAAATCTTCGCTTTCTTTACTATTTAACATTTTCGTTTTGGGTATCTGAAATTCTTTCGGAAAATAAAAATTGTATAAAGTACATTATTATGCTTTTATTTAGTTTCAATGCTCATTTTTTAGTTTTCTGGTTTTAATTTTAGCTTACGATAAAAATGAATACTTTTTTTGTTTATGCATCAAAAAAATTAAAAGACTGGGGACGGAGAGGGGGGATGCATTTTTAAATTACATCGGTGCCCCCCTGTCGGGCAAGCTTGACCCCCGTCGGGCAAGTCCTAGCGCCACCTCTGCAACTAAGTCATTATTTGTGAATGACAACATATTTGTAAATAGTATTGAGGTCTGATGATCATTAAATCTCAAGTTTGGAAGTAACAGAGCATCTGATTTGATTGTTATTTAAGGGAACATATGTGTGATAACCTTGTATCTTTCACTGTTAAACAATATTCAAATCTTTCATTCAGTGTGTTTTCCATTCGCTCAATTACAGCTGAAGAAACATACATATATGTTGTTTAACAGTGAAAGGTACAAGAGGTTATCACGGATATGTTTCCTTAAGGAACAATCAAATCAGGTGCTTTGTTACTTCCACAATCTTGAGCTTTGATGATCATCAGACTTCAATACTATTTACAAATGTGTTTTCATTCCCAAATAATGACTTTGTTGCCTGTATATACTATGAGAAATGGTGGATGGAAAAAGTTGAAGACAAAAGTGAAGCTAATAATGATATTTTGGTGCATTTCTTTCATCCTTCTGGACCAAAAACTGCCTATCAACTGTCAAAAAATGATACTGCGTGGGTACCCGCAAAGAAAATAGTACTTAAACATCATTGGAACTCACAACGTTTTCTGGAAGAACACACAACATAACTGATAAACTGTGCAATGAAATATCATGTTTGTTCAACTTTTTAACTAAAAAACAGCTGGCAAATAGTTAAGAGAACACAAAAGTATATTTTAAAAACATTAATGTGTGTAATAGTTTACATCAGTGGTTCTCAACCTTTTTACAGCTACCGCCCCCTTTAAGACTAAAAATGTTATCAACGCCCCCTTTGATGGGCGTGAAACTGGAAGGTGAAGCAGTTTTTTTTGGCCGGTTTAACTCCATAATTTTGCCCGGTAGACAGATAGTTCTAAAATTACTATACGGTAAAAAAACTTATACTCCAAATTTAAACCAAAAACCTGAATTTAAACTATGTTTGTCAGTGTTGAGGGAATGGTTAAGGTTTGGGAGTTTTCTCCAGAATTTTTCTCACATTGCACTCTGAAAAACACAACTTTCCCTTGGTGTTGTTAAGACGATGCTGAAACACAAAAAGTCGGTCAAGTCTGGTGACTCTCTTCTAGAAATTTTAAGCAACTGACTTCCTAAAAACCCAATTTTAGGCTCTGTTTGGTCATGATTGGAGAAAAAGTAGGAAAGTAGTTCGAGATTTCCTTCCGTATTATTAGACTGTCTTTTAGAATGAAGATTTCCATAGCTCTTCAACAGAAAAGCGAAATTTTAAGTTATGTGTGGTTGTGTTTGAGAAAGAGATAGGTGGTTCTGGAACTTTAACGCCGGAAGTTTTTTAAAAGTTGAACGATTCAAAACGCAGTTTTAAGCTTTTTTTTTTTGGCTATCTAAGTTAGGTGATCAGAGACGGGTGAGGGATTTAGGACGAATCTTGGAACAATTTTCAAATTGACATCATTAAAACACAACTTTAAGCTGTTTTAGGTATACGCTATGAAAGTGAGGACACACCTCCAAAAACGTTTTTGAAATTTAAGTGATATTGGCGAATTTTGGGCTATCTTTGATGACGTTAGGAAAAGCATCAGAGTTCAGAAGATATCCCCAGAATATAAATTTATGAGCTATCCTTACCGATTTATGAGAAAAGGATTTTTTACCGCCCCCGTTCAAACATGTAATCTCAAGCCAATTTCAAAATATACCCACCGCCCCATTACCGCCCAAAATATGTCCACCGCCCCGATGCCGCCCACAACATGTTCACCACCCCTCAAGATCTTTCCACCGCCCACCGGGGGGCGGTATTGCCCCCGTTGAAAACCACTGGTTTACACCATTGTAGTGCATAAAACATATGGGTAAGTTCAAGAACGGTAGTTCATTTTACGGTAGTACTAGTACTACTGTCGATCTACTTATATTAAAAACTGAGTATCTTTCTAGCTTTCTTTCTAACTATCTTTCTTTCTATGTCACGCTTCTTTCTCCTGAACGCCAATGAACTGAAAGTCGAACCAGGTACCGATAGATAGGTAATTTTTCAGGCTTCATTAGTTTTAATTTATATAATTATACGATTTTAATTAGCGAAGATATCAATTAATAAGTCGTCAAATTTAAAGCGATTAAGCCTAATAAATGATTAAATATGAAATCCATTGTTGCAAATCGTCGTTGCTATGAAACAGTAATAACAATGATAATGAGAATTTTGAATGAAGGCTTAACTAAATTAAACACGAAACTCATAAGCGGGTCACTTAAGTAGTATTTTTATCGCTAGCTACTTGTAATATTTTGAGACTTTCATTTGTTGAAAAGCCATCTACTTATATTAAAAACTGAGTATTTATGTCTACTTCTTTCCCTTGAGCGAGCAAAACTTGCTGTAACTTTCCTCACCATTTTGAAGGCGCGAAGCATCTCATTAATTCGAATGATTTTTTTGATGCTGGAAAAAAGTGAAGGCGTGAAGCGCATGTTAGCGAGCCGCCTTGGCGGGGAGTAGTTTCTTGAAACATTCATTACTACTTTAAAGGCGCGATGCGCCCGTACAACGCCGTGCCATGCAGCTAGCTGCTTGGGCATTAGTGGGCCACGTACGTAGTATGTCTTAAAATCTTATGAAAATTGAATTATATCAATTAATATCACATCAGAATGAGGTAAAAGTTGGGTGGCGGGGGGACATTATGCATCAACATGCCGCAGGAAGCTAATCTAGCTGCCCAGGCAGCTAGTTTTTTTTAAAAACAGATGTAATTAAAAGTGCATTGTTAACTTATATATTTCAGCATTATTTAACTTTGTCAGTTAAGATAATTTTAAGCCTTAGTTGCTAATTTAGCATTGCACGACTGCATAAAAAAGGTAGCGTTTTTGCTGAAATTCGCAGCTCCATAACTCAAAACGCAGTTGAGTCTCAGTCATAATTTTTTTGTGAGATATTCTTATTAGTATTAAAAACATTTTATACAATTTTCATTTAGTCACTTTTCAGATATTAACCTACAAAAATTGGCATTTTCGCGTTTTCCGCCATTTTTGAAGACTTGTAGAAAAAAAAGGAGTTCATTTTAAAGACTAAAACTTATGCTGCTGGTAGTATTATAAGTACTCAAATACAGAAATAAAATAATATTGCTGAGTCTCTCTTCCTTCATAAAAATTTATAGTCTTAAAAATTACCAATTTCTACGTTTTTTCCTAGTTTTTGGAGAAAGATTTTGACCAACTTTCTTACATGATAGGGAAATTCAAAGAAGGTGTATTAAAAGGTAATTTTATGCTGAATACACTGGTTTTTAAAGACTTTTTCTGTACTTGCTTCTGTCATGGTTTTCATTTTGCTTCCGGTTGCTGAGTTAAATTCAGCCGCGTGAACTTTAACGCACTTCCGCTTTATAGTGGAGCGAGCGGTTACGTGGTTTTGAGTCGAGTACAATCATTGGCAGGACTACGACTGGAAGCTTTAAATCCGACTGAAATTGTTGGAGATAAACCTTGCAAAAGCAAAAGAAGAAATGAAACGAATGAGATTAGCTAACAATCAACATATTAGTCACGTTCAAAAATTTGCTTAAGTGCTTATTAAAAAAGGCTAAGCGCTGTAAGAAATGCATTGGTAGTTCTTCAAATTGAACATTACGCTTGATGGCGTTTGACTCAAAGTAAGTTGATAAATTAACAAAATTGGAAACGAAATATTCTCATGAATAAAAAATAAAGTGTTCGTGAATAGCATTTTTAACGGCGTTTGTTATTTTGGTGAAAATGCGCTTTGGGTCCCTGCTTGGCGCATTTTCAAAAAGTCGCCAACGGGCGAGTTTTTCCTTGCTGTCTCGCGTAGTTGAAAGCTCTGAGAGACATTACGCAAAAATGGCGTTAGAATGGCGACAAAACCGAAATCCGTGTTTGGCGAGAAAAGGGACCCAAATCACAGGTTAACCGTTATTTTCTCGGTGAATTATGCTTAACGGCGTTTGTCTTCACGTAATTCTAAATAAATTTTAAAACGAAAAAACTTTGAAATAAAATATAAAAAAACTTTTTAAATTTAAAGACTATTTCTGTCCGCTCATTCGCACAAAAAGTATGAAATAAACTAAGTATTCGATATAGTGATTATAGTGCTCAGAAATTTCAGTTCATCTTTATGCATTTATATTAACGTTAATGCTAAAGCAGTCAATATAATAATTAATTCTTTTCTTGATTATAATGCTCAAAAATTCCAGCTCATCTTGATATATTTATATTTACGTTAATGCTAAAGCAGCCAATAAAGTTTAAATTAAAAATTTGTTTTAAGAAATAGGCAGTATAATAAAAGCTATTCGTAATAAGCTTAATCTCTATTATCTTGAATCAAATTTTTAATTTAAACTTTATTAGCTGCTTTAGCATTAACGTAAATACAAATATATCAAGATGAGCTGGAATTTTTGAGCATTATAATCAAGAAAAGAAATTATTATTATATTGACTGCTTTAGCATTAACGTTAATATAAATACATAAAGATGAACTGAAATTTCTGAGCACTATAATCACTATATCGAATACTTAGTTTATTTCATACTTTTTAGTGCGAATGAGCGGACAGAAATAGTCTTTAAATGTAAACAGTTTTTTTTATATTTTATTAAATTATTTTGATATCTTTAAAAACGACTTGTCGATAAAATTTTTCGCAAACCCTGTTTTCCTATCAAATTTGCCAAATCGCCATTTTGAAATGGCTGCCAAATAAAAAATATAGCTTGTAAATTTTTTTCAATTGCAGTTTTGTTCATGTCTACCCATAGGTAATCCATGATAAAAGAATCAGGAAAATTAAAAATGTTGAGCAATACTGACTGGGTGATTTGAAATGGATTGACCCATTAGTAAAGGTTAAAATACGAAATATAATACATTTAATACATTTGTAGTAAAATAATGTATTAAAAGTATATTTACAATATTAGTAGAGCTTTAATACATTTTCATAAATGGTAAAATGAAAAAGGCTTTACTTAAAAAAACTTTAGTTGTCAATAGAATGATAATGAGATTGCCAATTTGGCGATAACAGTTGATATGGTCACTTAATAAAACGTAGAGTACACCATTGAAATTTTTAGACAAGTTTTTGATCGCTTTTTTTTGGGGGGGTCAATTGCCCCCCCCCTGACTTTGAGAAATCAATGTATTTACATATAAGTGGGCGTGGTTTTTGTTGTTCTCTGGTGAGATCGTATTGTGTTTCTACCCTTTGCCCCCCCCCTGGAAAAACTTGAAATGACGTCCCTGGGGGGGGGGGGGTTGAAAGGTGTGTGCGATCGTTTTGGGGGGAGGTGCGATGTAGGCAAGCTTGTGCGAACACATAAATACTTTTTAGTTTCTCACTTCATGGTCAAGAAATATTAGGATAAGTCAATTAAAAGTTTTTTTTTTTTTTTTTGCTTTGAACACAAGGTTGCACCCGCCCCCAAGAGCAAAACCGGAGTACAAATCCAAATACCACGGAGACCAAAATAAAGCT
>JAXGGA010008002.1:0-59355 GCA_038373865.1 Uloborus plumipes
TGACAGCAAGAGAAGCTCATCAAACATTAAAATGATCGCAATTTCATGAATAATGCATTTAGGCAAGCATGAAAAAGTTCTCACAGATATTTCATTTTTAATTATGGGTTATTTTAAGGATAAAGTTTATTCTTTTTCACTCCCTAGAAGTTTGTTCTGCTGAGTTTTCGACTGTTAACGGAATAATTTTTCAAGACTTATTGAATTCATTTCATGTGATTATCGTCGAGTTTTTAAGGGTATAAATTTCTACTGCAGCGGTTCATTTTCATAAAATTGTGGTAATACATTCTTTCTCGGGGAAATTTAATTTTAAAGTTTTGTTTGAAAGATTATTTAAAGTGAGAGAAATGCTGAATATTCATGAAATAAGAATCGACAAAAGAGTCTTCACAAGATAAACTAAGCCTGAACATGGATTCTGATGTCCGGAAATTGTTTAAATAAAACAGTTTTGCAGTTAATGTTATTAATTTTATTAATGTACAAAGTAGCCTAAAATGCACATTAATTACTTTTATTTATTTAATAAATTTTAACATTTTAAAATGTTATTGGGAAAACAGAAACACAAATAAATAAATTAACACTAATATTTAAAACCATAATGCAGGAAAATGTTTTGTTTCTAATTTTTACAAATTAGAAAATAGCAACTGGATAAGAAAATAGCAATATTTATCTTTTTCTATTCATCCGCCGAAACATATTATGATAATATATAATTCAGAGACGTACTGATAAAAAAATTGATTATATTTGTATAGAATCTAATGTTTGAATATTTCACCTCAACCCTCAACTAGCATTTGATAAAATATACAGCCGAGTAAAAGGAGTAAATTTCTCAATGTTCTAGAGTTACAGAAAATAAGTTCAGAAATATGATGTGTTGCACTAAAAACTAACACTGAATCTTACATTTAGCAAAAAAAAAAAACTTACGTAAGTTTTGAATTTCAAAATTTTAACCCTTTCCTGCATGGTGTGCCTGATCTGGCACAAACCAAAAAAACACTCATATATTCCTATGATATTTAAATGCAGTTAAGCTGAGCTTTGTGCCCCTTCTGAAACATTGCTATAACAGTTTAGTGTGATTTTTATGTACACAGTTAGTTGCACTAGCCTAGGTATTACAGTTCTTGCTTTTGAAAAATAGAGTGTCTGCATTACAGTAAGAAGTGTGCTTAATCATTATTTCCTTTGTTCTAAAAATGCTTAAATATATGTGCTGTACTTAGTGGCAAAATTTGTTTGTTCCACTTATGGCACTTGTTCATTATTACACGTATCGGAATAAGAATATACTATGTGCTTTGCGCCATATGTGAAACAAACAGATAAAACATCATTTTTGGTGCACATTTTTAAGATTAATTTTTTTCTTCATTTTTCCTGAACTCATATCTATTTAAAGGTAACACGAGATTTTTTTCATGAAAATATAAAAAATCGTGCAGTAAAGGGTTAAAATACCATTTTGAAACAAAAGACTGCGTAAACGTTTTGAAACTTGTAGAAAAGTTGAATTATTAAAAAATGAAAAATGATTCTTCTTTGATATTTTAACTAAATATAAATTTAATTTTAAGCTAAATAGGTTAGTGGTAAATATACACACTTCATCGAGCGACAAACCACAGTAAATAAACTTTAAAACACAGAAACGTTCACATTGATTACATTTAAAAAACACAAAAAGTCATCTTACTAACACATTAAAAACATTAAGAACGTTTTTGTTTTATCTGAACAAAAGGTTTCGAAGTTCGGTGACAGTTTTCGAGTAAGCAATTTTATTTAAAGAAACAGCACTTTAAAAAGCGATTCTGAGCTTGGGTCAATACTGCACTAATGATAGAAGTCAACTAGCAAATAATGGCTCAGCGTCTCAAGTACTAAGAAGAAAAATTAATGGGAAAATTAAGTTACAAACGAAATAAGAATAATAAAACGGAAATGAACCAATCTCGATTTGTTCCGGACAAATACTATTTATAGTTGAGGAAAAGCGAAATGAATTTTTCATGGGTGGATTATTAAAATGGTTAAGGAAGAAGAGCTTTGAAAATAGTCAAGTGTTTCTATGTAAATATGTAGCTCGATGAGTGTGGTTATTTTGTAATTGAAATTGTCTGACAAAAATTAAAAGAAAAATATATTTAAATAAAGTGAATGAGGTTGGTAAAAATTCCTTTTTATGTACTAATATAATTATTTTTCAGCTAGTTTAAACAGCACTCAGCGGTTTCTGACGTGATTTTTTTTTTTTTTTGACTAGGGCTGTAGATTAGGACAGGAAACCTTTGCGCTTTAATGTAAGTTTTTGAAACTCAAAAATAAGTATTAGAAAATAAAATAAAATCATAAGTATTTTTACAAATACTATAAATACAATATTGGAAAATGTTCGTATAATAAATGTTATAGCTGCTTAATACAGGCGTATACAAGGTGCGAAATACTATCAAATTAGCATGATATTTTAGGATAAGTTGATCGCTTGATTTTAGATAGAATCGAAGATTTTATTCAGACACAATGTTCAAAATCTGACCACAATTGATCAAAAATTCTGTGTTTGTGCGTGTGTGTGTGTGTATTTTATTAGAAACGATGCAACAACAAAAGATAAATAAAAGACAATTCCATTTATTACAAGAATGAATATTTGACGTCAATATTGTACTTAATGTTTAGTCCACAATATTATTATATTAATTTTACGCTTGGTTTACCAATATTTCTTTCTTTTTTGTTTTGATCGAAACGACTACTACTTATATTAATCTTAAAAAGGTTTTCCATTCATAATTTAACACGCAAGAGCTCTCGCGGGGTCGAAAACGACCCCAGCCATTTTTATTTCCATTTCTTGGAATTTCAGGGGCATATAAGGAAACCATCTTTTGGGTAGCTGCCATTGTGCCCTTGATTGATATGTGGGTGTGGTTGGAATTTTCTTAAATCCTTTTAATTCTTGTAAACTAGGAGGGTGCTTGCGATTGCAGTCTTTTACGACCGCAGGGAGAGTACTGACGTCAGTAAAGTTCTCGGAACAGGTGTTTGTAGTCGGTTCCATTCTAAGAATTTCGAAACATTTGTGAAAAGGAAGTATTTGTTGGCAATCCTTCTTCTCGCTATGATTTTCTGTTAACAAGCGTGTCGTTCACAATGATTATGTGGTTCTGTCCTTGCAAAATTTATATTTTTCAATTGCTTTTGCATTACTTATAACAAAGAAAAGATGCCGACTCCCTATGAGCAAGGGATGAAGCATTTTAGCTAATTACTAGCCGATGAAGAAAGTTATGAATATGTGTCCTGATACAGATGACATTTTTATTGGAATATATAAAGGAACTGTTTGGCGAAGAAATAAATTTAGAGCTAATGTTTGTACTCCAGTTTGAACTATAAGAATCTTTCTTCCTGCACCAAAGGGAAACGCAAAAAATTTTACTGATGTGTTTGAGAGCTGGAACATTTTCGTAATAGCTTTTAAAATACTTTCTTTATGCATTTCAAATCAAAAACTAATCATTGTAGAAGTCTTCGTTGGTGAAAAAATATAAATGAATAAAATAATATAAAGAAGTCATGAAAAAAAGGAAAAGAAATGAAGAAAAAACACATTGGGGTCGTTTTCGACCCCGCGCGAGCACTCGTGTGACAAAACATGGCACGAGCTTTCGCGAGTTAAACTTTTTCTTTGTTTTGTTTTTAGAATAATGTCACATGCAAAGAAATATAGCAATAGCATGTGTGTGAGAATATCAGTTATAGTACACTAGAACTTGTAGAATAACACTTAGTTGATTGCATTTGGTCTTTATTTGGGTTTTTTTTTTTTTTTATATTATATTTGAGTATACGGTTTTCTGCAACAAACATGTTCTACAGATGAAACCAAATGTATGCAATAATAGGAATAACATATTTGTGTTACTGTATAATTATAACCATGTTGTTATCCAAGAAAAATAAAACTACGTTTTAAATATACTATAGTTTTATATTATACTATAGTTGTCATTAATACGTTAGTTATAAAAAAATCGAACAATGTCTCATTAAAATCCGCTGTTTTAAAATTCATTTATTTTTGATGAAAAAAGTTTTGTGTAAATTTCCTTGTCATTCGGCATCGTTATTTTGTTTCTACCAAAATGAAATAAGTAATAAAATATAAATAAACGTTTTCTATTCATTGCGAAAAGGGAAAACTCTGGGTGTCCTTTTTCCTTCCGACAGCTGTTTTGTCTCTTTGACAAGTAAATGCTGCGGAACAATATATAATCAGCTGCATGTAGCGATGTGATAAAAAATAAAGAAAAAACATAAAATATAAAACTTATATTTGAATAGAAATTTCTGCGTTTCTGGTTTCCTGTCTTTTAAAATTAGGTATTGTGTACGTGTAGCAAAATGACAGTTATAGTTTCTTCCTTTTCTTTTTTTTTTAATTTCTTTGTTCTACCTTTGCCATTTTCTCCGCGTGTTTTTTCAATATCCACATTAACTAAAAGGATTTGATTGATAGCAAAAAAAGAACAAGAAAAAAAAAGAACAACATCATAAACAAAGGAATTCCAAATCGAAATGTAAATTGCTTTATCGTTTTTCGGGATATATGTTACTTTCGCTGTTGCGAACCTGTCCTTATGCATTCACAACAACAATTTAGTTTAGAAAATACAAATTGTCTCATTACTGAAACTATGGGAAACATGAAATAAAATTATGTGCGCTTTCAAATAAACAGCCTTACACAGAAAAAGGAAAATTCAATTTGCCGGAGAACTTGAAACATTATTTCATAAGCATCTGCTTGTAAGACATGTTCATCGCCTTTTTTTTTTTCTTGACGACGAAAAAAAAGGAAATTGAAAAAATGCAAATATCTTCAAAAATGTTACCAGAAATAGGTTATGCTTGATGCTTTATTTTATCCTTATCGGCCGTAGTCAAGAATGTACGAATGACGAATGCAAATGCCTCACTTTGCTAGAAAAATGCATACTATTTCGAAAACTAACGTCTTTCTTATTTATTTCATAACATACAAATGTAAGGCAAACTTTCTCTAATCCTTTGCGATTCAGAATTATTATGTTGATCTTTTGTAAAGCATAGAGAGAACGAGTTTCAAGAAATGTAAAATGTTGAAAATTCGGAGAAAAAAAGTAATTCCATGCATTATTGAAAGTATCAAAAAGCATAGAGTTGTGAATGACTTAAAAATGCATATTTATTACAAAAATATACAAGGATGTTATGAATTACAACTGCTGTCTCTTTACAGATTTCAGATACACGTGTAGAGCGCAAAAAAAATGTATCTGTATCGTGCACTCTTTCTTTTTTCCTCCGTTCATTTTTATTTTTGAAATGAAACTTTTTATGCAAGGATTTAAAATTCTTATCCGCAATTTTTTTTGCAACGCAGTTTTTTTTAACTGCTGTCTGAAACAGAAATTAAAAAAAATAATTATAATGAAGAGTCAACAAAGTAAACAAATTTATTTCAAGGTTGAACTTAAGGCACGGGATTTTAGGCTTTTGGATTGTTTTTATAATAGCAGATTTTTCAGGATTTCTTCTACTTAAGCAATCAATTTAAAAGTGTTTAGCATGTCGAAACATATTTGTATAATTTTTCGTAAATAAATGAATAATAAATACAATCTAAACTATTCAAAAATGCCTAACATATGCTATAACAAATAAATACAATTTTTCCCTATAATACAGAAGTTTCACTCACACCGTGTGTGTTTACGACACATTTTACTTTTTTTGTTGGACTTATTTATTTTTTATTAACTTTCTACTAGAGAATATGCTTAAAGTAGCACCGAATCAGGTCTTTAATTAAAGAACAGTACAGCATGCTATTTGTGTTTTCATTCGAGTTAAATATACACTGCAAAAAATAAACCGTTGATTTTACAATATAATACTGGCAGCAGAGGTTCCAGTTTAAAACTGTAAAATGCACAGCAATAAACTGTAAAACTAGCAATTCTTCAGTTTATTACTGTAAAGTTGGTAATTTACAGTTTATAACTGTAAAGTTGGGAATTTACAATTTATCACTGTAAAATTAGAAATTTTACAGTTCATTACTGTAAAATTAGCAATCTTTACAGTTTATTACAATAAAATTAGCTGTATTATACTGTAAAAATTATAATACAGCTAATTGCTGCTGTAATGCATTCTTTTTTTACAGTTACCTTTGAAGATGCGATTATCTAAAATTGGTATTTAAAATTAAGTTACCACTTCAGCAAGAGTCCGCAAACTAAGATGCATCTGCGCTTAAACAAAAGACTCTGACATACAAGTATATATTAAAAGCTAGGTTACGATATTCAGAAATTGCAGTTTTGCCCTTGTACCTCTGTAACATCCTAACCATGTTTAACCAGCTTTAGTCCGACCAACCTAGTAGAGGGTGAGATAATTGTTTTTCTGATTATTGGTCGGAAAAACTGAAATATTTATAGACCTTTTTAATAATTTTGATTATATAACCGGTTAGTATATATGTCTTCTAATAAGTTTTCTGGTCAGAATAACTTATCTGTAATAATAACACAAATAATAATCATAATGATAATAATCACAATAATCATGAAAATAATATCTAGCTGAAATTATATCTTAAATTAAATAATTACTGATATGAAAATAATTTTTGGCGAAACGTGGCTATTACACAATATTGCTTGCGAAGATATTATAAAAAATATAATTTAGATAATAGTATTTTAAACAAGGCCTCGTACTTTGGCAACGTGCAATATGGATTAATGAAAATTTCTATTTTAAACTGTAGTAGTTTTTGCATTTCAAGATAATTACGATATCTAAATTTAAGCACAAAAATAACATAAATTCTGAAACGTATGTAAGCAGAATAAACTAACGTTAAATATATGTTAAGGGTAAAAAGCACGAAACCAGTTTTAGATTTTCTGTATGCATATCATCTCAATATTTATTAAATACTTGTTTAAATTTCAAGATTTAAAACAGTCAAGCTTTAACTGCATCTTTATGCAGTTAAAACTTGTATTTATCTATATTGCTACAGAAGGATTTACATCAGTGCTGTGTCATAGTTGCATGCTCTAAGTTATAGATGATGCCTTCTTAAATACGTATTTGATTGATGATATCACTTTGACATGCACCATCAATCAAAATTACTTTACCAAAGGCCTTAAAAAGAGAACTAAGCTACATTACATTTAAAACGCTAAGTTAAAAGTTTAAAGCAAATGTTTCATCTTAATATTATTTTTATGTAGTAAACATTTTTCACAGAATACTATATGTATTCAACTAAATAAAAATATGACACAAATGCGTAATTAAAATGTCTATATAACTCAATTTTTTGCTTTGAGAAAATAATGATAAGACATTTAGTAAGGAAGATATCGCCGAAAAGAGGTATACTGCCTCATTTAGTCCAAATTTATTTTTAGTCTTACAAAATGATAAAAATAAAATGAAAATTTCGATGTTCAAGCCTGATTACTGCTTCTCCACATTTTTATTTACTTTGTGGTTGAAACGCTATCATTTGAAAATTTCATCTGGAGCATTTTGATGTGCATTCTTTAAAATTTAAACCGTTTGTTTCATGAAATATTACAGAATCATGTGGACAAAGGGGGAAAAAACCCAAAAGGGAAAAATGGCTTTCCTCTTGGAGTCCACTTTTCCACGTCTTCCAAAATCCCTGAAGCAGCAGAAAACAATTTATTTCAAATTTCCTCTCTCGTGGGGTTTTTATTTCTGCGAGAACAATGCAGAATTTGCCACTCTATTCCTATTTCATGCATACCCGAGTAGAATAGGAGCATGACGTATGGAAATATTTCGTTACGGCCCATTGCGCGGCTCGCGAGTTTAAAAAAAAAAAGAAAGGCTCTATTTTAGTACTTGGCTATATCGATTTTTGTTTATCGGAATCGTAAGTCGAAAATCATAGTAATGCTTACAAGATTTTTCAAATTGTAAGACTAAACAAGTGAAGCCACATAGGCTTTTTGAAATAAGATTTTTAGAATGTGTTTTAACCCTCAATTATTAAAACCTTATTAGCTAGAGTAAAATAAGAAATTTTGAAATAAAACATCTGGAACAATTCTCACTACATGCTGTTACCAGTCCTATTGCTCTGAAGAAGTTTTAGAGAAGTGCCCCATTTTAATTTACGCAGTTGATAACTAAATTGCTTTAGCAGGCGGTGGGTTTAGATTCAGAAGTCTTTGAGTAAAATTTTAACTACTTAGTAAGTTAAACCAATTTTGTGAAAGAACAAATAAATATACAAGTTTTTATACTAATCAATCAATAATGATAAAAAAATATATAATCTTTATTGACTGCAAAAAAGAGAGAGATTTTGTCGTTTCTGTGCATGCTATTTTCTGTTAAATTAGATCTGTGTCGTATACGCTGACTTTTCTTTGGCGGATTTTTTTTTTCTTGGCTTAGAATTTATTATACGAAACTTGAAAAAACATAAAACGCTGTACTTTCATTTCTCGCTTAAATTAATTACTTAATATGTGTATATTTCATCAAATGTTCAACATTTTTTATTTACAATTTTTGTATAATAGCTCTCAATTATGCTGACGGATTATCTGACAGTTTGGTAAAGTTCGGCGAATGTGTACATGTAATGAGAGAAAAACATGCAAAAAAAAAAAAAAAAAACTGACATTTTCGAAAGAAATACTTTTTTGAGTATTTCAATTAAAATCTTTTGCATTAATGGACTGAGTAGTTCGAAAGAAGGCGCACCTCAATTTTATATCAATATTTCGTGAGTTATGGTTGAATGATTGGTATACACAGTTACCTCGAAGTCTTAAGGCTCAGTAACATCGATTGTAACACTATCCAAGTCGTAACACTAATTAACTGTGCGCCATAATCTTACAGATCTTTACCGGGAATTTAGTGCTGTTTTGCGATAAACCACGTGCGAGAACATAGAGCAAAATTTTACAGCATAATAGATGGTTGATTGACTTGTTTGTTCTTAAACCACTAGGTTATTCGATCCCAAATAGTCAACCGTACCCGATTCAAGGCAGAAAAGGTACGACTGTATTTCTTTTTTTACAGAGCACAATTAAGGATTGATTCGAATTTGAGACCTTTAGTTTCGGTTCATACCCCATTTCGCCTTCGAAACTTCCCATTGATATGTCACTTTGAATGGAGCGATAAGGTGCTTTCCAATGAACAATAGATATCCGCAGTGCTGAGTTGACAGTTGATGTCTTCGCCTTTTACTGAGAGGGGGTTAGGGATTTTTCTAGGGATATTTCTTCTGCCGTAGTTATGTAAAACTAGTTCTCTGGCTAGCGATCTAGCCAAACTTTAAACTGAGGGTAACTCCTTATCAAATAAAGCAAAAAAAAAAAAAAAAACACGGCCAGATTTTCACGAAATTTGCACTTTTTGACATCTTAAATGTATACATTATTTTTTAAAATTCTAACATTTATAATTGTTGAATATTTATTTTTTGAATTTTGTTAAAAAGCTTTTTTTTAACCTTATTGGCAGACTTGAAATTATTATAACTAAAGTTCTGTGGAAGCGACCGACTTTTTAAATAACTCATTTCAAAGATAATTTTATATGCAATTTGAATACTTTATGAAAATGTTTCTTTTTAAGCTGTAATTTAAAATTTTTGAAATAATGGCATTTCAGAATTTTGTAAAAATATGTAGGATTCAAAATATATTTTAATGAATATATTTGAAAGTTATCTGAGTTGGACCATGTAGACTAATAGTAATTAGCAAAAATTGAAAAATAGGGTCCTAAATTGCACAATAGGGTCATACATTACTTAGTGTAAATGCTGATCCCTTCATGAAGAAGACGTTTTAGATGTATTCAGTAAGATGCGTTAAAAATCTTATAAGTACAGTACAAAACCTTTTATTCGGGAACCAAAAAATCGGGAAACCAGAAAACCGGGAAATTTTGTCGATTTTACCGGAATCTTTTAAAATGCGCAATTTTGTCACTTTTTAGAAAGGAAACTTTTTTCTTTCTTTCTTTTTTTTTTTTTTTTTGAAATAAATAAATAAATGAATATGAAGGGTTTCTTATGAATACCGTGTTACTCGCAAAAAGCGTAGAAAATTGTTACAAAAACAAACTTTTTGTAACTGAAAGTAAGAAGCTGAAATTAAAGGGTCAAGCGGAGCAAAATTTCCGAAATATTTTCTTGAATTTCAAAGTATTCTAGTAAATAAAACATTTTCCTATTTTATTCCAGCTGTAAACTGAAGAAATAAATATTGTCACCTTCTAATGCAATCTTATACTGAATGATCATTAATTAAAGCCGTTTAGAGATTAAGAGCAAGAATCTGAGAAACTGTCACGCCTAGCATTATGAGGTGATTCATGACCTCTCAGATTTTCTCCAAAAAATTACCAAATGTTTATTATCTTATTGAAAGACCAAATCCAGAATGTTTTGCTCTAAAGTTGAGTTGTTTAGTTTTTATGGATCCCTAAAGTTGAAGGTGCGGCATCAAAAATTAAGCGGATTTTCAAGACATGGAAATTGCTGTGAGCCAAAACTCTTACCAGGAACTGTTTAACTCCAATTTTCTTTTTGTATATGGAATATAGAAGGTTGAAACTTTACAAAATGAATGTTAAATTTGTGGTAAGTTGTTGCCGTAAGGTCAGTGAAGGCCCTCAAAACAAGGCATTTTTGACGTTTTTTAGCGTTTTTGAGGTCTAAAAACAGCTTGTACATTTCAGTTGGCACGGCAAAAGTAGTGTCGTTTGAAAGACCAGTGTAAGCACTTTAAAATAATGTATAAATAACCGAGGAAAGTTCAACGTGCTTTTAGTTGCGTAAGGCCGAAATATGAAAAATGTCATATTTTACCGATATTCAAACGGTCATAACTTCCTCTGCCAACAACATATTGAAATATTTTTTTTGCCAATGTCATACTCTATTCTTTGTCTTAACAGAACAGTTGAGTCCTTTGAGGCGAAATGTGAAAAAATTTTTTACAAAAAATGCACAGAAAAAATAAATTTTTTGTAAAAAAATTTTTCACATTTCGCCTCAAAGGACTCAACTGTTCTGTTAAGACAAAGAATAGAGTATGACATTGGCGAAAAAAATATTTCAATATGTTGTTGGCAGAGGAAGTTATGACCGTTTGAATATCGGTAAAATATGACATTTTTCATATTTCGGCCTTACGCAACTAAAAGCACGTTGAACTTTCCTCGGTTATTTATACATTATTTTAAAGTGCTTACACTGGTCTTTCAAACGACACTACTTTTGCCGTGCCAACTGAAATGTACAAGCTGTTTTTGGACCTCAAAAACGCTAAAAAACGTCAAAAATGCACTGTTTTGAGGGCCTTCACTGACCTTACGGCAACAACTTACCACAAATTTAACATTCATTTTGTAAAGTTTCAACCTTCTATATTCCATATACAAAAAGAAAATTGGAGTTAAACAGTTCCTGGTAAGAGTTTTGGCTCACAGCAATTTCCATGTCTTGAAAATCCGCTTAATTTTTGATGCCGCACCTTCAACTTTAGGGATCCATAAAAACTAAACAACTCAACTTTAGAGCAAAACATTCTGGATTTGGTCTTTCAATAAGATAATAAACATTTGGTAATTTTTTGGTAAAAATCTGAGAGGTCATGAATCACAGGCGTGACACTCTCTCAGATTCTTGCTCTTTAAGGCTACAGTGGACAAATAAAATTGCTTTTTTTCAATTATTGATTTACATGTCTAAAACTTTGTGTGTGTGTGCTTGTATTATTGTATATTTACTACATCTGAAAGCATAAAAAACGCAAATTAGTGCAAAAACAATGAATAATTTTTTCCAAATTTCAAATTTAAATATTTTTTTAACAAAATTTCAAAATGTTCCTAGCGTCACAATTTTTTTTCAAACTTTGCATTTCCACTTAATTTCCAATCATTAGGCATGATTTCCCGAAATAAGCTGAAATTCTCCAATTTTTTTGGTTTGTTCCTGATCTCAGAAGGTGTTATTCGATTTCAATATATTTTTTAAAATTTCGGAAGACTTTACCAATCGTAACTTTCCTTCCAAGAGCATAAAAATGAAACATTGAAATAAAAATTTTTAAATACCACTAAAACACATGAAAATTTCCATTTTTTAAAAATTTCAGGCTCGTTGCGGGATTGGAAGATATTATCCGATTTCAAAAATTTTTGCTTTGTTTTGTAAGTCTTCACCAATCGCAACTTTTCCGCACTGTTACGACTCGAAAATCAAAACTTTGTTTTTTTTCGCTCCACCCTAGTATACAGGGTGTCCAGTAATTATTGACGGGGTTTCTGTACCCCAACTGAACACAAGACTGGAATAAGGCTGCAATATATGTTCTGTTATTTATGTTCAAAAATTTGTTTCTTGCCCTTTCCTTAATTTTATTTCTTTTCACAACATTATCGAAAAGTGCGCCCCTTCCCCTCCCCCCCTTTTTTTTTTGAATATAAGGGGCTTTCGTCTCGTGAATAACTAAATTTTTTGGTTTTTAAATTATTTTAAAACTAGTATTTTTTAATATTCCGATATTTACAAACATTTCTGAACCGTTTTCTTCTTATTTTAAGATGGCTTGCAAATTAATATAGTAATTTGGGCTTCATAAACAATTGGCAAACAGCGCTATTTAGCGATCCAGAAAACCGGGAAATTCAGATATCCGGCATAGCGATGGTCCCAAACATCCCGGATGACTGGTTCTCACCTGTATTTCAAAAATTTTTTCAAAAACAGTAAACTTTTTAAATTGAATCATATTTGAGATTATGTTTTGTGAAAAAGATTTCTTTTCAAAACATAGTTAAATTACAAATCAAATTAAATGCATAAGATTCTCTTTGAAATGAACTTACGTGAGAACTCCATAAGCTCTCGTAAAATTAAAGTTTAATGCATTACTGTAAAAGCAAAAATAACAAAAATGTTCTACATTATTTTTTCAAAAAATTTCAAAGACAACTTGAATTTTTTTTGCGTTTTATATTTCAATTGTTTGCAAAGTTTATTTCTCTCCCGAAAAGTATTTAACTTCACGAAGTTGCATTTAACATGAGTTATTATACATCTCTGTAGCTCACCATTAAACTTGAGTTATAATTGAGCAAGTAAATAAAAGGCCTTTTTAACTTATTAAGGGCTGAATTCAAGTGAAACACCATTGCAATCGCTTCTAGGCGACCGCAATTGCAATCGCTACTGGAAGTCGAATTAAAATAGAATAGTTTTTTGCTATGGCATCGTTCCTTGTTGTAAATTCTTGCTCTGCAGCCTTTTTCCGTGGAACATTTCCAATATATTTTGTCCTTTCTTTTGGTATTTATTCTATAAGTATACTTATTGTACACCAAAAGTTTTCCCCCTCTGTTCGAATTGATGTACTGAAAACTGTCCATGCTGATAATACGAACGCTGGTCGCCGAATGAAAAAAAAAAAAACCACGTGGGTGAGTGCAGTGCGTACGCGTTGGGAGAAAGAGAACCGGTTGGGGGAAATTTTCGGGAAAAAATATCCCCGAAACTTTCCCTAGGTTGACCACCCAAAGGTTTGATTGACAACTGACCCAGCCCACTGGGAGGGACAGACTCATCACACAGTTTCGAAGGCGAAATGGGGTAGACACCTTAGTTTCAACAATTTTATCATTATTACCAGTTTATTGGGTAGACAAGCAGTCATACTAAGAAAGAAAGGAGAGATGGGGAAAAAAAAGTACATCCATGCCCAAGCCAGAGTTCGAACCCGGAAACCTCCTTATGCGCAGTCAGACTTAGTAGACCAATATGCAAGATGGACGGAGAATGATGTTCTACTTATGTTTATGAACTTTATAGCTTAAAAGTAAGTGCGTATAGCAAACTGTATTCTATTAATAACATAATGTTGAAAATAAAAGTGGGGCTTGCCCACTTTTGGACCCACTCCGTACATAGTTCGCAAAATTATTTGGAAATTATACAGCGAATTTCCAGATATTTACCATGAAGGATGACGAAAAAAAATATTGTATTTTTCGTTTTTTTTTTTTTGGTTTCTACGATTTGTTGATGGTTCTCAAATCGTACGCGAACTCAAATTTATTGAATATGTGACATCTGAAGCGTATCTTTAATTGCGACATTTTTTCTCTCATTCCTCTTTAATCTGTGGATTTTTGATGAAGTCATTCAGTTTTTTTTACAATTGTTATAAGCATATTAACTTCCATTAAGGAGCTATTTTTACTAAACAAGTGCTGACCTTTTCGTTTGAAGATAATTTTTAACCGTTAAGCACATACTAATATTTATTTTTTTTCTACTTATGTAAGAATTTAACTAAAGAACATTGCCTATTTTGTTTATTCGTTACAATTCAAAAACACAATTACACAGATGCGTGTAATACAAATCTACATAATAACACGGTAATTTCCGAAACACGTATGGCTGAATCTGCCATTAAATTTTAGAAAGCATTGCTTTCCTGGTAAATACTAAAGCGTGACAAAGTGAAAAATTATTGCCAAAGTAGTTCTCTTAGCATGTGTTCCACTTTTCTTTATTTCTGTGGTGCAGTAGAGCAGCAAAAGGCTATTTGTCTCTTTTTTTTTCCTGTCCCACCAGTTTTTATTTTCAGCTCCGGAAAAGAATGGCTGCTGCACTTGTCATTCCTTTCTTTCTTTCAAGGAAATGAAAAAGAGCTATGGAAATGTCTTTCTAGGACTTGTCACGTTCTGTGAATTTAGCGAACAATTTTACACATGCCGTTCCTCTTCAATCGCAATTTTTCTGTCATCCTGACAGATGAAACCAGAAAATGTTTTGAATGATAAAAAGCACTGTTTATTTCCGTATACATATTAAACTACATTTCACACGTTTTTGAGTTTCATGCATTATTTAACTGCTATTGCACATTTATGTTTGTTTGCTTTAAACTGCAATGCCATTTGCGAATTGTTTTTATATGTACATTTAAAGTTTTAATGATTATTTTTCTTATACTTTGTAACTGCAAAAAACAGAAATGAATGCATACTGCAAAATTATGAATCTACAATCAACAAACATTTCTTAGTTGCAGGTTCACAATATACAGAATAATGTTTTCCCTAACTGCTGTTTTTACTTCTAAATACGTGTTACTGACATTTTAGATTTTTTTTTTCTTTTTAAGCGGAGCTTCGTTATGATTCTTCCTCAAAAATTTGCTTTAAATAGACATAATAGTCAGGGATCCCTGATAGAGATTTTTCTATTTATTACTATCAAGCTAATTTTTCGTGAGTAGCTTCATTTTAATGAGACGCCCAACTTTTCCTCTTACAACAATTCTCGATTGTGGTAGCTAACAGGGGTAGCAGGGATCAAATGTGTCGATTCTATGAGTCTCAAAAACTTATCACTAACTGTGGCTTTTTTAATTAAATCGTAAGATAATTATTAAGATTGTTGAAAAAAAATATTTGTCCTACAAGGTGTATGGTTTGATCAAAGAGTCCCCCTCCTCCCAACATGTATCGATTACGAGGTCATCAAACGTAATTACTTAATATGTATATAATTTAACAGTCACATTGTCCTACAAATTGTGTGGTACGTTATCCCGATCCTACGATCAGAAATTGTTAGAACTACGAGACCACTTTTTTCATTACTAACTGTAGGACAAAAATATTACATTATAGGTTAGCGTATTCTATATCCAGATAAACCATTGTCCGACAAGAAAACAGGTAGGTATCACGAGTCCGACACGCATTGTAAATTTCGCTTTATCTTTGGAATAAGTGAAAGCATCTGTTTAAGTTTTACTAATTTTATTTTCCAGTTAAATTATTTGTGTATTGTCTTTACATAAATAAAAAAAAATAATCTTTATCAGATTCTTCAGATAAATCATCATCTTCTTCACTAATCTCACTTTCATCTTCATCTTCTTCATTTTCGTCATTAGTGATATCTGACTATGTAATAATATTTAAAAAATAAAGAAATTTCCCATTAATTAATAAACGAATAAAAATAAAAAATACTATTAATAGAGGACCTTGTAAGTCAGAAGATAGTTCTTCAAAGGATGGACTTTGTGGACCATCAAACAAATAGTATTCGTATTTGCCGTCAATGATCGTCCATCCATAATTTTCCGGCAACTTTTTTGTGGGGCACTGCATATGTGCATTGCACCATACGTTACAGATAAACACAGTTCGCTTAATTTGTTGCAGTAGTTCTTGCTTTGTAGGCGGCAAACTCGAAGGATCATATCCTACGATTTTCTTTTTAAAAATTTCTTCTTTTTCATTTTTCGCTTTATAGCCCTTTTCAAACAATTCGTATCTATACCTTTGTTGATGTCATTTTTCGTTTTTAATGAATATACTCTACATACGTACTCTTCAATGCTATGAACTAACTCATTCGATGTTGTTAATGCTGTATGTTCATTTCGCTATGTACAACATCTTGATATTTGTGTTGATGATGCTTTCGAGCAGATAAAAAAGTTTTGCAATGAAGCCAAATTTCTTTACTCAATTTCTTGACATATTCTCTTTTCCGTCGAAATGTAGGATTTTTGCAAAACAAATTGCACAAAAAGCACTCCATTATTATTTTGGAGCATTAAAAAAAATCTTGACATTTGTTGTTAGAAGACAAACACGCGGTCGAATGAAACTTTTTTTTTGCACGGTTATGGTCGACATTTACGGAGAATATATAATATGCTCTGGGTATGCGTACTGGCAAGGCTCAGCAATAATGCCAAATTGTACAAAGTAAATTTATTTTTACTTGTATTGATTTAAAATGTGTATTCAAATGGAGTACTATAATAACGTACCACGAAATTTGAAGGACAATGTGACTGTTAAATCAAATGAACATTAACTAAGCAAACATTTAAAAATCAGGTAATTTGTAATTATTCTTGATGATCTCGTAATCAATACATGCTGGGAGGAGGGGACTCTTTGATCAAATTGTACATTTTGTAGGACGAATACTTTTTCTACTTATGATAGTAATTTCCTTAATATTTAATAAAAAATCAAGAGTAAGTATTACATTTTTGGGAACCATTAAATCGACATATTTTATCCCTGCTACCCCTGTTAGCTACCACAATCCAAAATTTCGTTCAGGAAATTGTCGGATGTCTCATTGAAACGGCGCAATTTAAGAAGATTCAGCTTGGTGCTGATTAGTTTTTCATCAGGGTACTACATTTTTAGAACGTAGGACCGGGATAACGTACCATGCAATTTGTAGGACAATGTGACTTTTAAATTATATACATATTAATTAAGCAATAGGAAAAAACTCATCCGGTTAGTAATCACTTTGATGACCTCGTAATCGATACATGTTGGGAGGAAGGGGACTCTTTGATCAAACCATACAACTTGTAGGACAAATATTTTTTTAAACTATGTTAATAATTATCTTACGATTAAATTAAAACAGCCACAGTTAGTGATAAGTTTTTGAGACCCATAAAATCTACACATTTGATCCCTGCTACCCCTGTTGGCTACCACAATAGTCCGGGCGCCATTTCGAAAAGCGTGTTTTGACTTATGAATAAAATTTTTTCGCTGTTTTTGATAGCTTATGTTATGTACATTTCAGATCCGATTGATGCCACTCTGTCATAGTTGAGCATTTTGAGTAATTCAAGATGGCATCCAAGATGGCGCCCAAAACATTGAAAATGCTGTTTTGAAGCGATATTGACTCGTAAAATATAATTATACATATTCGAACCCCACTACAGTGAACTGTCTGAGTACCGAGGCCGTCCTACGTTATGATGGAGCCCGAGCTAATACTTTCTATTGCCCCCCCCCCCCAATATTCTTAAATAAATTCTTAGGTATGGAGTAAAATTAGCATCAAGAAACTTTTCTTTACAACCTTAAAAGCCTCTGTAAGAAACAGTTAAGGGCATATACACGTTTATCAGAAAAGTACTGAACGTTTTCATAACTTAAATTTTTATACGTAGTTGAACATGTCATCTGAATTGTGTGTGTAGCTTAACAAAATAAATGTAATGTTTTAGCTTTTTTAAACTAATTTGGTTAAAAAGGAATAATAATGACATGTCAGAAAATAAATTACAGTGCAGCTTAAATCTAGTTTATTTAGTTTTTGGAGCCCTCTCATATTTCAGCGCCCAGGGCCCTCGCCCCCCCCCCCCCTCGCTTATCCCTTCGGGTTGTACTGTGCCGACCCAGCAGTAAGTCAACAAAAGCAGATGGCTCACTTTTTCCAAATCAAGAATTCCTATCAAAGTGCAGACTGGACTAACTGCTTTTCATTGTTGACTTTTCAAAAATGCAGTCTTTTCGAGACTGGCAGATTCCTGGAATAAGAGGGGGGATGCATACGTTGATGACTTTTATCGGGTGCGTATGTTCACTCATGGCTGGGAGTGGAATTGTAGAAATGCTTGAATGTGCATTCGCTGGAGTGTTGAAAAAGTTAAAAGGGGAAAATGTAGGGTGGTTGTGAGTGATTTCTTAAAAAATTTCCAGAAAAAAATCACTGACATGTTAAAAGGTGCTAATGTTAACCTGGTGTTCGACAGATATTACGACTATAGCATTAAGAGTGCAACGAGAGTTAGTCGGGGAATAAAAGCAGCAAGAAAGTTTCAAATTACTGAAACAACGCCACTTCCGCCACAAAATATAACGTTGTCAAGTTGTGATAACAAACGCCAATTGATCCAGTAGTCCGGGCGCCATTTCGAAAAGCGTGTTTTGACTTATGAATAAAATTTTTTCGCTGTTTTTGATAGCTTATGTTATGTACATTTCAGATCCGATTGATGCCACTCTGTCATAGTTGAGCATTTTGAGTAATTCAAGATGGCATCCAAGATGGCGCCCAAAACATTGAAAATGCTGTTTTGAAGCGATATTGACTCGTAAAATATAATTATACATATTCGAACCCCACTACAGTGAACTGTCTGAGTACCGAGGCCGTCCTACGTTATGATGGAGCCCGAGCTAATACTTTCTATTGCCCCCCCCCCCCCCCAATATTCTTAAATAAATTCTTAGGTATGGAGTAAAATTAGCATCAAGAAACTTTTCTTTACAACCTTAAAAGCCTCTGTAAGAAACAGTTAAGGGCATATACACGTTTATCAGAAAAGTACTGAACGTTTTCATAACTTAAATTTTTATACGTAGTTGAACATGTCATCTGAATTGTGTGTGTAGCTTAACAAAATAAATGTAATGTTTTAGCTTTTTTAAACTAATTTGGTTAAAAAGGAATAATAATGACATGTCAGAAAATAAATTACAGTGCAGCTTAAATCTAGTTTATTTAGTTTTTGGAGCCCTCTCATATTTCAGCGCCCAGGGCCCTCGCCCCCCCCCCCCCCCCTCGCTTATCCCTTCGGGTTGTACTGTGCCGACCCAGCAGTAAGTCAACAAAAGCAGATGGCTCACTTTTTCCAAATCAAGAATTCCTATCAAAGTGCAGACTGGACTAACTGCTTTTCATTGTTGACTTTTCAAAAATGCAGTCTTTTCGAGACTGGCAGATTCCTGGAATAAGAGGGGGGATGCATACGTTGATGACTTTTATCGGGTGCGTATGTTCACTCATGGCTGGGAGTGGAATTGTAGAAATGCTTGAATGTGCATTCGCTGGAGTGTTGAAAAAGTTAAAAGGGGAAAATGTAGGGTGGTTGTGAGTGATTTCTTAAAAAATTTCCAGAAAAAAATCACTGACATGTTAAAAGGTGCTAATGTTAACCTGGTGTTCGACAGATATTACGACTATAGCATTAAGAGTGCAACGAGAGTTAGTCGGGGAATAAAAGCAGCAAGAAAGTTTCAAATTACTGAAACAACGCCACTTCCGCCACAAAATATAACGTTGTCAAGTTGTGATAACAAACGCCAATTGATCCAGCTCTTATGCCAGTATATTTTTACGAATGTTTGTAATGTCCCACTTGAGCACCATTTGATTATTACGGGGCAAAATGCTACACCGTTTAAAATATGTAGGGGCACCCTAACAAAAAAACCTGATTTACAAACAATACACAAAGAAGCAGATATTATAATGGTCCAGCTGCTAATAGCTGAAATGAAAGGAAAAGAAAATGAAACTGTTCACGTCATATGCGACGACACTGACGTCTTCGTTTTGCTGTTGTTTTATTACCATCAACTAGATTTGAAAAATGAAGTTTTCATGGTATCGTTGAAACCAGGACGGGCAACAGTAGATATCAAAGAAACAGTTTCGAAACGCACGAACATAATTCTCAGTTTTCCGGCGGCTCATGCCCTGACTGGTTGTGATTTTGTTGTTCCTCTCTATGGGATTGGAAAGAAAATAGCTCTTAAGTGTCTCCAAAAAGGTAAACGGTTAAGATTATTGGGCCATAGAGAGAGCTGTATGACAGAAGTCATTCAGGAATGCACAAATTTTATTGCTTCTTGCTATGGTATTGAGGGTGCGACAGATATGACAGAAGTGAGAATTCCCCTTAGGGCAAAAGAGATAGGTTAAGCGCAACTACGAGCACCTTCATTTTCTTCATTACCACTTACTAGGGAATGCTTTGCCGAAAATGTCAAGCGAGCTCACTTGCAAACTATTTTGTGGTTATCTGCAAGCAGTTCACAATATTTTTACCTAGATCCAACATCATTTGGTTGGCAAAAAGATGAAGTAAATAAAGAGTTGTTTCCCACTGCCATTCCAAAAAATACCTCAATTGCACCAGATTATATCATAGCAATGACAAAGTGCTCATGCCGTCCTCAACAATTTTTCATTACTATGAGATGTCGTTGCAGAGCAAGTAATATTTCGTGTAGATTGCTGTGTGTAGATTGCTTACTTGAAGGGGAGAGGTGCTGTAATCCAAACACCAGTATAGCTCAATCAATAGTAGAAAGTGACTCTGAAGAAGAATTTTAGCTTGATTCGTACCTCATAATTATGTTACCTTGAGCTCAGGTAACTATATATGTATATTTTTTATGTCAACTTTTGTATCCTTAACGGTAATATTTAAAACGAATTCCTTAATTTATTATTTTAAGCATTTCAAAAAAATTTTGTCCATTTAGTACAATAAAATGTTAAAAAATCACGCATGCATTAGTTTTTTAACAAAAAATGACTTTATATTCTAACTCCTTGACCCAAAAAATATATAGAAGGATATGCCATATAAAAATATCGCCTCAAAACTATATTTAACTTTTTGAGCGCTATCTTGGACGCCATCTTGAATTTCTCAAAATGCTCAACTATGACAGAGTGGCATCAATCGGATCTGAAATGTACATAACATAAGCTATCAAAAACAGCGAAAAAATTTTATTCATAAGTCAAAACAAGGTTACCCTATAATTAGCCATTTGGCGCCCGGACTACAATAGAGAATTATTGTAAGAGGAAAAGTCGGGCGTCTCATTAAAACGAAGCTATTCAAGAAGTTTCAGCTTGATAGTAATTATTTTTTAATCAGGCATTTGTGCTACATTTTTAGATTGTAGGACGGGGATAACGTACCACACAATTCGTAGGACAATGTGACTGTTAAATTATATACATATTAAGTAAACAGTAGAAAACACTTGGATTGTTATTAATTACTTTTGATGACCTCGTAATCGATACATGTTGGGAGGAGGGGGACTCTTTGATCAAACCATACACCTTGTAGGACAAATATTTTTTTCAACAATCTTAATAATTATCTTACGATTTAATTAAAAAAGCCACAGTTAGTGATAAGTTTTTGATACTCATAGAATCGACACATTTGATCCCTGCTACCCCTGTTAGCTACCACAATCGAGAATTGTTGTAAGAGGAAAAGTTGGGCGTCTCATTAAAATGAGGCTACTCACAAAAAATTAGCTTGATAGTAATAAACAGAAAAATCTCTATCAGGGATCCCTGACTATAACGGATTAATTTCAGCAAGTGAAAAACTGCATTAAAAAAGGAGCAGAGAATGCAAGAAAGAAATACACAGCGTGAATATTATGGTGCGCTTTTACAATTTAGTTTTCATTTTATGCAGCTTGTAAAGAAGTTATAAGGATTCTACAAAGTGTTTTTTTTTTTTTAAAGCTTAGCGTTATGTTTCTCATTCAAAGTATTTGTTTTTTAAAGACATCACGGATTAATCTGAGCAATCGAAATACTGCATTTATAAAAGAGCCAAGAATGCAAAAAAGAAATACAGTTTGCCTTGTATCGTTCGCTTTTACAATTTTGTTTTCCAGTTCATGCACATTATATCAAAGTTATATGGATACTGCAAAATGTTTTAATTATATTTCGGATGTTATATTACATTTTAGTCAATTATTACAAGCATTTAGACTTTTGTTAGGATCTGCATATTTCATAACTACAATGAGACCAATGTATTTTTATTATATAGTTTCTGTAAAATACTTTTTGCCAAAAATTTCAGTTCTAGAACACCGCCATCCCCTAGCTGCTAATTTCTCAAGATGCTGATTTGGAGTAATGAATAACAGAATACTAGAGTGCTTACAATTATTTACATAACTTATGTAATAGTAAAAAATGTTCCGTTTTACAGCACGAAGTGCTTCATAACTGCGGACGTTGGAAAAATACAGCAACGCATTCTAGAAAACTACATTATTGTTGCTCGTAAACTTTGTATCTATAGTAATGTTGATGTCGAGAGTTTTACTTAGAAAGAAGAGGTACCGTAAAATGGGGTGAATCGGAACACTTTTCAGCTTTGATTGAAAAAAAAGTAGTTAAAAGATTTTTTTTAATTTGATTTTTTGGGTAAAAACTTCAGTCTTGCTTTACTTTTGATATTCCAAGCGAAGACAAAGCATTTAGAACAATTATTATTAAAATATATAGGAAATTATGGGTGTTCCGAATCACCCCGCTGATAGGGGTCAATCGGAACACTTTTTTTTTTTGTTAAAATTTTTATTCTTCTCCATTTAACATGTAATAGGTCTCACAAACATGAGTAATATTGATGGGGGAGGATAAGAACAGATAATTACTGTCAAATAAATGCATAATTTCAATACCAGCAAACGTGTATAAATTGTCAAAATTCAAAATAATTTTTACCTTATGAAAAATGAAAAGTAATTTTAAGAAATGCTTTTGAATCGAAATACAAAGATTTAACATGAATGGAAATCACTCATGTCGTCCACAAATATGTACTTGTCCTTAAAACTAGCAATTGTGACTTGGTTTAAGTTTTTTCATAACATCTCCTGGGATGAATTCTGCCTTTTCTTTAGTTTCTTGAAATATCTGGGTTTCGGGGGTTGTCCTGAAAGCTATTTACACTTATTCATCACTGTCTGTGTGATGGATTTTTACTACATAAAGTCTATGAGACTCTCCCCCTCGTATTTTAAGTAAAAAGAAGTCTCCTGGAGAAAAAATCTTTTGAAATCTGCAACTGTTTGTCATTCTAAGATCTAATTGCTCACGAAAAGGGATAAACAGTAATAAAACCTTGTCCTGGTCTTGATGTGAAGAATTGGGGTTAGAATCTTGATTTTTCAAACAGTTTCCTTCAAATAAGTTTGAATTGGAACAACAGAACTAAGTGTTCCGATTCACCCCGCAAAGTTTTTTTCTATGGCATTTTTCAAAATTCTTCATTTTTATGACACAATTTATAAAAAAATGTAAATTCTAATGCGGTATTCTGTTGTTCAGATACATGTATAATTGAAACATACCACTCTTAGTTTTTAAATATAAGAAGGTTTGTTCTTGCATATGAAGTTTCGCAGTCTATTGAAATGTGATGTTTTCTAGCGTTCCACATGCAGCCCTCCTTAGAAGCCAATAGCGTTGCCAGATTGACAAAAGTAATTTTTTCCTACTCCCTATGATCTTACCTTACTAAAAAAAAATTCATGGTGAAAAATACCCAATAGTTTATTTGTGAAGAATTTCGTTGTACGGTCGGGAAGTTTTGTTCCGATTGACCCCGCTGTTCCTATACACCCCATTTTACGGTACTCAAATACTTGTCAGATAAGATGACAAACGAACAACCCACTTGCCCTCTTACCCCATTATTCCGTTTTAGTTTTGAGTTTCATTTTTGGTATCATAGATTGTCAACTTCCTTTAACCATACGTTTTTTGTATAACGATTGTGCAGTAAAAATAATTAATTGAAGAAATAAGATGTCTCTCTAAGTAATTCCTTACGTTGTTAAGTCTAAAAGTTACACTTAAAATCAAAGAAATTCTATCTTGTCGGTTACTCTTTGCAAAACAGTCCATTCCGAGCTCTGCGTTACGCTCTGTCAGAGAATCAAAAAGTTCTGTGGCCTGTGTTAATATCAATGTGAAAGAATTACAGATATTGGTCATTCGTCATCACACCCGATTCGCCACCGAATCCTAATTTACTCTATGTTTTAATTGTAAATTAGCATGGTATAATGTTTATGAGCTGACATTTACGTTATACTCAGTCTTAAATACAGATAAAACCTACTTTAGTATAAGTAAACAAAAGTTGCATTTTGTTTATTTCAATGAAACAAAATTGAGTCACAGTGTACCTGATTGTGTAGAAACCATTTTCAAGCTTAATAATCAGTGACAGTATTTGTTTAGATAAGAAAAAATGCCTTGTACTCTAAAACTCAAAAAATACTGAGATGCTACTTTTTACGGTTACATGCACTAAAAGGTATAAAAATTGTTACCAACAAACGCAATTAAAAAACAACAGGTTAAGTTTTCTGATAATGCGTATTTCCTTTAAATAAAGGAAGTGGTCTTGTAGGTAAAGAAAAGTTTATAACCAGAAAAAGAAATTCAACAAATGAAATAATGCCATTTTCAAAAAAGCACTTTCTTTGAAATGTTCTTTTACTTTCTCAGAAAAGAAGAACGTTTGTATTTTCAAATTTACATATGCATTTTAAGCTTTTAACTGAATTAGCTGCACCTTTTAAGAACAGAAAATTTCCAATACATTTTACTTTCAACTTTTATTGTCCCAAACAAATCGAATTATTGTCTTTCATTCGATGTCCGTAGAAATAGGAAAAATGTCATTCATCTACTTTTAATGTCAACTTTCCCTTTGTTACTTTTATAAAACACTCCAGATAAGTATTTTTCTAATTTGTGTGTTAAGATTTACCCAAGATCGTCAAAGAACATATTTTTCTCATGGCCTTTGCACGGCCAGTTAGTAAAGAAATTATATATATTTTCCTAATGAATTCTATTCATTAGTTATGCCTTTGTACGGGTATTATTACGACTGAAACGAAAAAGAACAAATAACACATACCTCCGAAAGCTTCGCAAGTAAGAGCAAGTGAGGCACCTTCTCTATAAGGACCAATGGTTCCTGATAAGGTTTTGTTTTCCTTATCTTTTATCACCATTTTGTTTGTAGGCACTGAAAGTAAGAAAAGTTAAAATAAAATATTCGTTCCTATAACAAATACTTCTTGCAACGCTTTTCACTCCTTGATTTAATTTTTCAAAAATTGACAGAAATTAGGTAGAAAATAGTAAAACTTTTAAAATTCAGGAATACAAAAAAACTTCCAGATTTGGGTATCGGTGTTGCAAGGTGTATTTGTGAATATCTTTTCAATGCAAAAAAAAAAGAGATTACGAACGGGTTGACATCATACACTGGCGGAAAAAAAATCCCAACACCAAGAAAAAATTACTGTAGAGTAATGAAATTTGGGTGATGCAATTGTCTAGTCAACATGTTTAATTGATTAAATGTACAAGATCACTGGCTAATTTAAGCTCAAGAAAAGGCTGTGCAAATGTGAAATTATGTTAACTTAATAGAGTGTGTAACCTCCAGAATTTTCAAGGCAAGCCTGCAATCGTGCATGCATTATGTCATACAGGTGCCGAATGTCACTTTGTGGTACGGAGTGTAATGCTTGTTGCACTTGTTGTGTCTATTCTAAGATGGTCATTGCTGGCTGTGGATGATGCTGGAGTTGCCGTCCAAAGATATCCCATACGTTATACATTGGAGACAGACCTGGTGATTTTAAAGGTCATGGTAACATGTCATCACTCTGTAGAGCACATTGCGTTACAGCAGCGATATGAGGGCGAGCGTTATTCTGTTGGAAAACTCCCCTTTGAATGTTACACATGAAGGGCTGTACTACTGGTTAAATTACCAGACTGACGACAAATTTTCAGTCAGTGAGTTTGGGATAACCACAAGAGTGCCCCTGCTGTCGTAGGAAATTGCTCCAGAGACCAGGACTCCAGGTGTGGGTCCCGTGTGTTTAGGCCGTAGATCGCTTGGATGCAGGCGGTCGCTGGCCTCCTTCTGACCAATATACAGCTACAACTAGCACTAAGGCAGAATCTGTTTTCATCAAAAATTACAAGAGATCTACACTCCGACCTCCAGTGACATCTGTCTTGGTACCACTGTCGTCGGAAACGGCAATGGTTTGCAGTTAATGGAATACCGGCTGCAGGCTGCCTGACTCGAAGCTGTCCTTAAGGTAAACTGTTTCTTACCGTTCTTTGAGTCACGACGGTACCAACTGCAGCTCGAATGTCAGCCGCAGTTGCAGTACGGTGCGCCACAGCCGTACACAAGATTCGGCGGTCATCCTTCTCAGTCGTGCCACGTGGAAGCTCGGAACTTAATCTTCTTGAGGTAATATCATCCCTTGACCAGAACTTCCAATAATCATGCATGGTGGAAACATTCCCATCCAGTATTTCTGCAATATCGCGAAATGAAAATCCACCTTCTCGTAGCCAAATTGTACGACCTCGTTCAAGCTCGGTGAGCTGTTGATAATGGCTTCTTCGTCTTCTTAAAGGCATTCCTGGCTAACATGAACGCAATTCTTTAAATTTCATAAAAAAATAATACTCACGAGCTTCACAATACGCTTTTAAAACAAGCCTTATTTTGCATGTTCTGAGTGACGCCAGCTGCGCCATACTTATGCGCGGAGCGCGAAATTTCAATCGATGTCATCTTTCAGTTGTATAAACACGCCTGCCAAATTTCGTTTATCTAACACAAGTCTTTCTTGGTGTTGGGATTTTTTTTCCGCCAGTGTATTTAAATTCAAACAGTAATTTTACAAAATATTTGGCAAGCATGGTGTCAAAATCACTTTTAGAGGTTTTTTTTTAGGGGTTTTAATGTTATGGTGCTAATATTACCAAAATTTTAAATAATTTGTTTAATTCTCCATCTTTAGGTGTTTTTTTTTTTTTTTTTTCCTTTCCTAATTTTCAATGTGTGAGTGTTATTTTGAAAGTCGGGCAAGTCAAGTTTTTGTTATTGCTGGATATAATATATATTTCGTTTAAATCATGAGTTTTATAACTATGTTTAACTTTGATTTTTCCAAATATTAGGATTCGGAAGTTTTTTTGGCTCTAAACCTTAAAGGCAAAATAATCTTACTCTGAAATTATCTAAAATTACCACTATCTTCCTTTTCTGAAACTAGACTTGCCTCATTCTCGAAATAAACGGTTTATATGTCGAAACTTCATGCAGTGATATTTTTTCTAGATGCATTTGGTTTTTTAATCAAAACATCCAGTCATTGAGAAAAATATATATGTATTTTTTTTCAACTATGTATTTGGTTTACCAATATTTAAAAAAAAAAATAGTAGAACTTTTTTCACAGAATTGAAAAAAAAAAACGCACAATAATCCTATGTAAACTTTATGAGCTGTTTTCTCGTTTGATGAATTCTGATCGATTTTTGTTGCTTCATATTCACGTCAGCAAAGTATTTTCTTGTTTTATGTGTGTCTAAAGCACTTAATCTTTGTTATCATAAAATATGAAGCAAGAACATTCTGTCATTAATTTTATGAGAATATTTACTGAGTCATAAAAGAAGAAGAGTCTATTATATGCAATATGGTGAACAAAATGCGATCTTCTATCTGCGCTGGTGACAGATTGTTTATCTTCATACATTTAAAATAAACTTTCTATCCCGTATTATGGGCTCGAGGAAGATAAGGGTTTGCTGACTATAAATACTGTACCAATTTAGTTCATGTACTATTAGGCTAACGCACATAATAAAACGATGTACATGAGCGTATTATTTTGCATGCGTGTGTGTTTAAGCATTTCTAATGAAAGATAAAATGAAAGGGAGTTTCTAAGCAATAGATATACGAGTTGAAAATATGCAATGTTAAAGTACATCATTCATTTCATGGTTTTGCACAGTACGGGTAATTTAAATTCATACTTATTTGATTTATTTTAACAATGTCAAGCATTTTATTCATTAAAATAAAAGCTTTTGATAAATAAAATCAGCTTCGGATATATATTTCACAATTATTATGAAACAAAAAAGATCTGAGAACAGTTAAGTATTTTATATTTTCACCTTATTCAAAGTTTTAATAAGTACACATTAGATATTGCGAGCATTATTGTTTCAGTTTTGGATGCAGTAATTTCTAGAAAAACAACCACGAACTTTTTCTAAATTTTAGAAATAAATAAGAGCATTGTAGATTTTTAATTTGCGTAAAGCCAAACTAATTTCCGTACATGTTCCTAGTTTGAGTTTCAAATACATAGCTAGATAAAACATGATATATTAGCGTAAAAATGTTCATTTCAGCTTTATGTCATTCTACATAAGCTTGATATAATCATCCTTGTTACTAAATATTAAGTGTTATTCTTGAGAGGATCCTAAATTTATTAATTTAAAAGTTTTATACTCACCCTGTTCAATAACTTAGCATTAGCTTTTTGCACTTATAAACGTCAACACATTTTAAGCATCGTGGTAAATAAGTACCTTTAAAACTTGACAATTCTTGTTCTGAAATACGTCACTAAATTACTTAATAATTTTCATAATGAATTTCCTTCACGAACAGTTATCAGCAATCAGATATTCTTGTTAACATTAATGAAACAACATTCGCCCCCATTTTAATCTACGAAGGTAAATGATAAAAGTATACCCTCTTCAAAACATTAAACGCATAATAAAAATTATTTTAAAACAGCATGTACTGACAGTTTCAGAAAATAAAATAAGCATCGCATTGAAATGGCGTACTTAAAATAGAATGCTAAATTGCAAAAGCACAAATGTCAAGTGAAAGTTCACGAGAAACAGATGGATATCGGCATTGTTTAGCAGATCTTTTACTTTAAGTACAAAGCAATATTTGTTTCAATTGCTTTCTTTCCGTTAAATGAATTAACAAAAATAAAATTGCTGTTCCATCGAAGCGATAATGAACAGTCAATCGTCCCAAACCGTCGTTGAAAGTGGATCAAGCGCATAGATTTCCCTGGAGGGCTGTCCTAAGTAGAGAAAAAGCTCGTAAGATCAATTGGAAATTCATCTGTTCTCTTGATTCACGCTTTTCATTTATTTCGTAATAAAACGGTAGTATAAATAATGTTTATGACTCAGCTTAATGGCATAATTTGTCTATTGGAATTATCTCTCCAGAAGTACAAGAAAATCAATCAATTCTCTTAAATAAATGAAAAACAATCAAATAAGTTAAGGATATAATATGATTTAGGTGAAAAATCAACGTAAATAAAGCACAAATTATCACGAAATTACAGCATATAGCTATTTCAAGACTAAATGGGGCCTCTTCATCCGTACAAAAAGCTCGCTCCTACGACTCTCAGTACACAACACTGCCGGGCTCTGTCACGACTTTCTTGCTGTGTACTGGGTTTTTTACCCTGACGAAGAGGTTCCGTTGTAGCCTCAAAAGCTATGTGCTGTACTTTTATGATAACATGTTTTATTTACGTTGATTTTTACTTTTATCAAATTCTTTAAAATTCAAGTTCATTAACGTTTTTGATAACACTAAGCAGAGTTGTGTTGACTATGTGTTGACCCGTCACTACCCAAGTCGCTACTACAAGTTAAAGGATCCAGTTGATAGACTTTCAACATGGAAGAAACATGGAAGCAGCCGAGATGCTGCTTCAGATGCAACAAACAGGTATATAAAACAGGTAGTAGTCACTTGCTGTTCGATCTGGGCAGCTTTTGCACAAAATCTTCATTAATGGAGGAAGGTCGACCACTCCGTTCTTCGGTATGCACATTAGAACGGCCATCTTTGAACGCTCGGACGCAAACCCTAACCGTTCCATCGCTCATAATGGTTTCACCATGTACTGAAGAAATCTCGCAATGAATATGGATAGCTTTTGACCCTTTCGCAGTTAAAAAAGAATAACAGCACGTACCTTACAGTCGGTGGCAATCTCAATCGATAGACGCTTTTTGAAGCTGATTGTACGATATGATAAGTTCCTTACATTTAATGGCAATTAAAGTATAAGAGTAGTTTAAGGTATGGGCTTTCATGTAAAAAAAAATTAAGATATCTTAGCTTGTCTTTAATGTATACCAAAACGGTACTTACTTTAAAAACACGTCTCGTAAAAACTACTATTAAGGAGTAGCATATTTCAAAGCTTTTTTCTACATTTTTTGGCAGTCCCAATATTTTTAGAAAAGTTATTTATAAATAACTACAATTTATCAGTTGCTTTTTGGCGGAAAGTCACACTATCGATTATTTGCGCACCTATAATTGTTTGAATTAAGACATGAATGGTATTGTCCTGATTTTGCAGAGCTGGGAACATATTTGTTTCCTTAAAATATTCTCAGGATTTTTATTTTTATTGTTTGTTTACTAGATTTACTCTTCTTTTACTTGATTAACTTTTTTATTTAATCTACTAAAAAGTTAACTTTATTGCTTAGAAAAGAACCAGGATAATAACATATTACATTCCAAAATAATACAGCACTGTTTTGAAAGTAAAACATTTATAGTATTCGAAAATTAAATAGATGAAATAATTTTAAGCTTGTTTAAATAAAGCTGGAAATAATTGCCACATCATTAAACTCTTGCTTCTGCATCTACTCTAGACAAGCTGTAAGGTTTTTTTTTCCCTTTTGATTTTGGTATATTAACGCAGCAATACCTTTCTCACCATAGCAGCTATGTGACTTCAACAGAAATTGATAAAGACAAAAGAAAATATTATTATAGAAAAACATTTTAAGCTTACCGATAACATTGAGCTTTACATTGCTGCTGTGCGTCCTGCCTCTACGGAAATCTACACGACAGCGATAATCTCCGGCATCTTCTTCTCGTACATTTTCTAACGTTAGTGAGGCTGCACTTGGCCTCTGAGTGCTAATATTAAAGCGACCTCTGTTACCTAATACCTGAAAAAGAATATTTTATTAAAAAAAACTGGTTTAGTATATATATATATATATATATATATATATATATATATATATATATATATATATATATATATATATATATATATATATATATATATATATTATATATATATATATATATATATATATATATATATATATATATATATATATATATATATATATATATATAAATAAATACAGAATACAGAAATACATATAATTAAAAAGGGGGGGGGAATTAAAATCCCAAAAGACTTAAAAATACATGAACAACAAAGCCTGTGCTGAATTTCGTTTTGATTGCCTGTTTCAATATATATATATATATATATATATATATATATATATATATATATATATATATATATATATATATATATATATATATATACAGGGTGTCCACTCCAATCGTGGACCAATAGCTAATTTCTAAACCGTTAAAGATAAGCATATAGTTTAGTTTATTTAGGAAACAATCTCAAAATTTTGAAAGGAATTTTGGGTGTATTCAATGTTTTTCAAAAAATCAAATTTTGAAAGAGTTACGAAATTTAAATTTTTATACAGCACCCCAGTCCTATCAATCATATTTAGTAAAACATTCTTGACACTGTAACGTTTAAAACTTAAAAAAAAATCACTGTTCTACCACAAAAATTGACCGAGTTATGATGTTTTGAAAAATCAAGATTTTGAAGGATTTCGCATACGGTCCGTTAAGCGATCTCTCGATGACGTCATGAAATAATGTAAAATCTTGATTTTTCAAAACGTCATAACTCGGTCAATTTTTGTGGTAGAGGAGTGATTTTTTTTTAGTTTTAAACGTTACAGTGTCAAGAATGTTTTACTAAATATGATTGATAGGACTGATGGGCTGTATAAAAATTTAAATTTCGTAACTCTTTCAAAATTTGATTTTTTGAAAAACATTGAATAGACCCAAAATTCCTTTCGTAATTTAGAGATTTTTTCCTAAATAAACTATATGCGTATCTCTAACGGTTTAGAAATTAGCTATTGGTCCACGATTGGAGTGGACACCCTGTATATATATATATATATATATATATATATATATATATATATATATATATATATATATATATATATATATATATATATATATATATATATATATATATATATATATATATATATATATATATATATATATATATATAACATTTATATAGTAAATATTTGGCTGTTTAAGCTACTGAATGATTACACCCACATTTATTGCTAATTTAGAAGTGAAAAAAGAGTAGTGCTTGTGTAGTAAACTTATGTGGTCACGAATAGATTATGCACCTTGCTTCATAGGGAAGTCAATATTGTAACTCTATAATGCAGACTCTCTTTAATACATTTTCTGGAGGTAACGATCCTCCATTTTTTACCTCAACTCCAATGGTAATGCAATGCAGTTATGTAAAACATACAAGCATGTTTCTAAAGATGAAATACAGTAAGATTTGCTGAATAATTTTGTCAAATAATATTATTAATTATGTATTTATTACATGATAAATTTAATATATTTGATAATTTCGCAACACATTTTATGAAACCATTACTTAAAAATTTATTTTATAAGAAAAAAAGTAATTTATTTAGATAAATTAAAATCATTTTAAAAAAACGTTTATACCTAAAACCATGAAAAGTACTTGAAAAAGTGTTTACGGGAACAAATGCTCTGAATTATTAAAACATTACGTCAAAAACGATTTTTTTTTTCTTAAATTTAATCCAGATTTTCCTAGTGAAATCTCTTACATCTTTGTAGGAGATTTCATAGGCGGTTAATTTTCCACCAAGTTCAAGGATGTAAAAAATCTACAGTATGAGTAAATTCACAAACTGCAGTTCTTACCTTACTAGCAAAATGGGTAGCATCATGGGCTGCTGTGGCACTCCTTGCATCCAGGGTGTAGATGGGATTTCGGATTTCTGGTCGGAACCACAGTACGGTCTTGATGGTGTCATCTGGAGAAGGTGGACTTAAATTGCAGGGAAGTGAAACTGTTGTACCAATCACTGCGTACATCTCAGGATATTCTGAAAAACAAAGTGTGTGCAATAACTACTGGTTACTGTAATAAAAAAGCACAAGTAGTAAAATGATTCAACACATGTACTTTCGAATTAGCGATGAACTCAGAGGCCCGCAAAATTAAACTTTGTAAAAGTACAAAGTAAGTTGTTGCTGAAAAGTATATTATTTGATGCGCTGATTTTGAAAAGGACCTCCATTTTTCTTCATCAGCTGAGAATTTTTTTGTAAAATTGGTCTTTATTTGTGCTGAAATCTTCCATTGAAGGGTCTCTAAAACAACTCATTCAGTAAAAGTGACGTTTTTTTTTTTTTTTTTTTTCATTTAAATATAAAACATCTTATTCTTGGTGATTCGTATGGTTTCTTTAGAAATCAGTTACCTTTTTAGTGGCCTAAATGTAGGAAAAATGATCAAAAATGCTAAGTTTTACTGATCCGCGGAGAAAGAAATAGCTATATTTCAGGAAAACCATTTGGGAATACAGAATTATGATTCAGATTGCATACCACATTTCAGATACTGCCATAAATTTCATTGTTCTTTTTCTGACCAGCGATGTAAATACGGACGCACATTGGCTATGATTTCACAAGGGGCTTTTTCTAACCAGTGCCGTGAGTACTCAAGTACACTGCTACAAATTTAACAATTTGATTTTTTCAACAAATCTGCAAGTATTTTACAGTACACTGTTGTGCATGATATAGGAGAAAAACGTACTACCATTTAACCCACGTTACTTCTGAAATATCAATTCTATTGATACAGATTTGCATGAAAAAATTTACAGTACGGAGAGGTAAGTTCATCTGGAGCGAGGGTTACAGACCATAACCTGAGGGCGCGTTTCTACTTACCGACACGACAGCGATAAATCGTACACGATTGTCTTCATCCGACATTGGAGGACGCAAAATGCATCAAAATATGCTATGCGCTTTTCAATCTCCCGATTCCAGGATGATTGTGTCGTCTCCGACGACACAATCATCGTTTGTCGTCCCATTCGTGTCGGATGGGAGCCGTCTCGCCTTTAAAATCGGAACGAAATTCATTCATTTGTTTACTTCCTTCGAAGAAGCAACATATAGAAATGGCATTTAAATTTAACATCGCCGCATTAATAAAATATAAGCTTAAATTTGCAGACGATGAATAAATAATGTATAGCAATGAAATAATTTTATTCATTTTACTTAATATTTTGTTTCACTTCTGTAGCTCAGAAGATCTTTATTGCTGCAGAAAAGCTTAGATTTTCATTCTGATGTATGCGTTTCGTTCTTAGTAAACAAGGTGGGAATGAAATAAATGTGTGAGTATCATGCATTCAATATCTTCTATTAATCTGTTTCCTCTTTTTGCGGAGGTAAAGTAAATCTAACAGTCGCAGTCTGTTAAATTGAGGGGCTATAATAAGATGCATGCGAACACATCGGTGCTTCGAAATAAAATGCGGAGGAAAATGACCGTTTCGGAGAAACGATATCGGTTGAGTGGAAATACAGTGTTGTAGACGACGCGACACGATACTTATCGTTGCAGTATTTCAGTCCGACTTTCGTCGTTGTCGTGTCGTCAAGTGGAAAAGCGCCCTTAAGTGGCAAGGACGACTCTGCCACTGATGCCTATCGATAGCTGATGACATCATCAGTATTTTGTTACGTACGAGTTGCCATTACTGTTCGGATCTACATAATTAGTTGGAGCTTTTACTATTAGTTACATAGCTCGGGTGATGAAAATAGTCTGATTTCTTATCCCAAAGTGCTTCTACACTGCTGAAAACAATTGGGGGAGCAAGCAAAAAGTGAAGAAAACCGTGCGACAGCCACAGATTGGAATACTGTAGTTCCAATCTTTAGTTCTTTGAAAATGTGGAAAAAACATGAAAAGGTGATTTAGGGTAACAATTTGATTACATGCAAAATATTTAAAAAAGGTACTGTTTAGACATGATGCATGAGTTTTGATAATGTGTGTGGTCTCCTTGAACAGCTAAGACTGCTACACACCTGTTTTGCATGGATTTGATTAAGTTATAGATCTGACTTTGGGGAATACTGTTCCTCTCCTCAAGAAGTGCAATCTCGGACAGTAACATGCGACCTTGGTCGTGCAGTCATGCATCATCCGAGCATGTCCAAAACATGATTGATTGAATTCATGTCAGTAGAGCACGCTGGTCATTCTACCAGACGAGCTCTCTGCAGTTAAGCATTATCGTCTTGAAAAACAAAGGAATCTCCAATAGCTCCAGCCTAAGGGCTGGCATGAGGTCTCAGTATCTCGTCTGTATACCTTCGGCCCGTCAAAGTGCCATTCCAAATAATACGCAGGTCCCTACGTCCGCCTATGCTGATTCCACCGCATACCGTCCAACCAGCTCGTCTGTACTGTGACCTTTCATGAACGAATGCGGGGTTATTTTGAGTGGCCCTGTCCTTTCATACCAGAACACGTCTGGTGTCACTCTCCAGACTGAAGCAAGACTTGTCTGTAAACAGTACTTGGCTCCAATCATATTGCTCCCAATCCCGATATTCAGCAGCCCATCTTCTTCGGCCACATGCACTCTTAAAACTGTGCCTCTGAAATAAGAGGCATATTTTGAATTTTTGTGCCTCTGAAAATTAAGCGGCACATTTAAAATGAAAGGCACCGTTTTTGCCTCTGAAATTAAAAGGCACATACCGTGCCTTTGATTTTAGATTTCAGTGCCTTATATTTGAGGACGTTTGTGCCTCTGATTTTAGATTTCAGTGCCTTATATTTGAAAACGTCTGTGCCTCTGATTTTTGATTTCAGTGCCTTACATTTAAAAGGATTTGTGCCTCTTATAGGTTTATAATAATAATAATGGTTTATTAAGGAGAATTTCAATGTTAGTTTATAGTAACTTCTTAATTTTTTACCCCAGTACTTGCATGTTTTAAACTTTTTTTTAGGTTTTAATTCGTCATGACACATTAATTAGATATATCAAAACAAAATGTTTCCTAAAGAATATAAAAATCTTGTGCATAATACTTTATTTCATTTTCTGATTTCATTGTTGTATAAGCTCTTATTTTCGCTAATCTTGTCAACAGAACTGAAAATTGGACAAGATAAAAAAAAAAAAAAAAAAAAATGCTATTAAGCTTCAGTTTTTGCCATTGTACGACATAGCAAAAATAAGTACTTCATAACAAATTGTCAGTTTGATCCTGAAACAAAGGTAGTCTTACATGATTGAATTTATTCAATTTTAATTAAAAGGTAACTTTTTGAAAGACAATATTGAGAATAGGAACAAAACAAGGTATTTAAACTATTTTTAGTTTTAGTTGCTTTAGTATAACATTTATTAAATGTAATAAATGGAAATGCTATAAAATATAGAGTGATTTTAACCTTTTATGCAAAATAGTATCTTTTTTAGGGAGAACAAACACTTGATGTTTTATAATGCTGTAGTTTCAAATTTAGTTATTACGTACAGGATAACAACCGATCATTCCATGCAATCTCGATAAAAATTGCAAGATTCCTTAAATCACATCTAAACACATTTAAACTTCTGTTACAATTCAAAAACATCATAACAGCTTTTTATAACTACGAACATGTCATACGGATCCAAAAAATGATTTAAATTGATCACTGAGTACTCGGCCTGCTAAAGAAAAAATGTTTGACGAAAAAATTTCACTAAAAGTTGTATTTTTGTGTAATAAAATCTCATTAAAAAATAACAAGTTCAGTAAATTTAAAGTCAACTGAATCTCGTGATAAAGTATTTTACCATAATAAAAGTCACATGAAAATTGACTAAGTTAAAATTTATTAAATTTAGTAAATAAATGCTGCGATACAGAAAATTAGTGAATTTAAACTTTAATGCACAGAGGCAAGGTTTCTTTTATAAATATTTAGTTTTGAATCTGCAATTTCTACGAGAATAGTCTTTTTTTACTTATTTTTGCCGAAAAAAATCCTATTATATTTTAACAAGTTCAACAAATTTATATTCAACGGAATCTTATGAGAATTTATCAGATGCGTATTTGACGTTAGGCCGCCCTGGGCTTTTGAAACTGGCCGCCCCCCCCCTTGAGGTGTTGAATTTCAAAGTTGTTAAAAAAAAAAAAAACTTTTTTATTTGCTTGACATAAAATGTATTTTCAAGGTAAACCGTGCAAATCCCGGCCACACAGCTAGTTAAACATGAAATTGGTTGGTTGTTAACAATCAGCCAATTGGTAAAAATTCGTCTTTTGGGAATTTCAACTTTTACTACTACAAATCTGCTCTTACATTATTATAAATCAACAACGAGGGAAACGAGAATATTTTGTTGGATCAAAGTTAAGTCTATGGAACAGAATTCGTTTTAACGAGCAAGACCCGGTTTTAACGAACAATTTTTTTCTGTCTTGCAGTCTTTTTTTCTCATCTTTCTAGTCTTATTCCTGTCTTATCTTCTTTTCTTTTTTTTTCCCCTGCGGTTCAATACTTTTGTATGAAAAATTCCACCAGCATTCCAGCGTTATTAAATAAAAAACAGTATTTAATTCAATTAACTGATGTAATTCTCGCTGCCGATCAGCCCTGCTGTCAAAACAAAGGTCTAACTTTGCAAACGAACCACTCTCCCCCCCCACACTATCCTCCCTTTCACAATCCCACTACCCACAAGAACCACATCCCATGTAAAATTACACCAAACACAATCATTAACTACACCTCCACAAAACCCCAATCTAACCACAAACCAAAAACCCAAACCCCACCCATCACCCACCACACAACAACAAAAAAACACCACACCACCACAAAAACCCACCTACTACCCACCAAACCCCTACCCTCCAACAATATCTCCACAAAAACACAACACACACTCCCAATCCACCACACCCCCACCAACCAACAAAATACCCCCATTATCAAAAATCCTTCCCCCCCCCACCTACACCCCACACACCCACAACCCCAACATTCCCATATCCACCTCAAAACCAACCCCACCCTCATCACCCACACCACTCCCACCCAATTCCTCTACAAAACCACCCATATACTCCCCCATACCCCACCTCCCCCCCTCACCTCCCCTTCTACATACTCAAAACCCCCACCCACCCCCCACAAAATCATCCAAAATAACACTCATAAACCACTTCCTCCTAAATCCCCTCCTAAACATCCACTTCCCACCACCATCACCATTCATTCCTCACCCACCCCAAACAAATCACTACCTATAACTCTCCCCCCACCACATCAACAAATCCCCCCATCCCCTCATCAAAACCAAATCTAACAACCCCTCATCCACAATCCCCTTCCCTTCCATTCCCTCACCCAAAACACACCCACATCAAAAACTAACACAACAACCAACCTCCACCACCCCCCAATCCAACCACCCCATCAAACAACCCCCACCACCACAATCATCCCCTCCTCCCACTCCACCAAACCACCATACAAAAATCTCACCCTCACCAAACCCAACACCTCCACATCCACCCACTTTCCCCTATCACCTCAACACCCCACCCACCCCCATCTATCCACTCCTCAATATCCTCAACCCCCAATCCTCATATTTCCAAACCCCTTCCTTCCTCAAACATATTTCCTACCTCATAAAATCAACCATAACCTATCCTACAACACTAAGATCAAATAATTAAACCCCTTCACAACACTCAATGTGCCTCTGATATGTAAGTAATATAAGGCACAATTCTCTTGTGCCTTACATATAAGCGGCACACTTTTAAGAGTGTGGTGATGTCGGGTCAACGAAATGCAGACCATAGGCTTACGTGCATAGAGTCCTCCCTCATGAAACCGATTACTTACTATTTGGCTGGAAATCATTCGTCCTATTGCCAAGAATAACTGTCTTTGCAGATGCGTAGCATTCTCTATTCTGTTTTGACTGGCTGTTAACCGTATATACTGGTCATCAGTTGCTGTAGAGGCAAGAAGCCTACCTTGCCCTGATCGATGACTAACATTTCCTGTTTGTTGGAATCGATTCCATGGCCTTGCAACACTTCCGACGACTCCAACATCATCCGCGACACTGCGTTGTTTTTGTCCGGATTCCAGCTTGCCTATAACACGATATGTCATGGATTCCAGTAAATCATTCTGTTGAGACATTCTCAAGTACCCTTTGTCTCGAAAAAAATATTAAAAAACTACTGCGCAATCGAACTTCACAGTTGCGGCAATAAAACTGACATTTCTGCAACATCACGATTACTGATCCTATCTCCTTTTTCTGGTTTTTGACGTCATTAACTTTACTTTGAACATTAAGTTTTCTTCTTCCGTGTTCTTTTAGGCTTTAAATTATGGACAATTCATTTTAGGTTACTTATTGATGTACATCTTTGCGTAATTTTGTTAAAACCATGTGCTCCCCTAATTGTTTTGAGCAGTGTAGATAAGATTGCAGAAGTGGTAATTGAAAAAGTACAAGATATATGCAGTGAAAATGAGATCACATTTTTGTACCTCAGAACCAGAGCGACGTAAGTTTAAAAATAGCGATTTTTCACTGTTTTTCTGCATTATATATATATCCTATTCTGCATCGACCCATAAGAACGTTGTTCCAGAAAGGAAATGTGTTCACAAATTTTTAATAGCTTTAAAATTCCACGAGTCCCATCCTTTGCATGAATCCGACAATCTTTTTTGCCCTCTACTGAAAAGTGATGAAAATGGACTTACTGAGTCTGGTTCTGAGGTGCAGATTTAACATTGTATATGATATGATGGGGTTTTTACAACATTTTTTATTTCATTTCATTACAGAAAATGTAAAAATATAGGCTTTATTAAGCGACAAAACTGAATATTCTGTTAAATGTGTCATATAAACTTACCACTATGCAATATTTTAAAACTTTCTCTCATGGGGCTGAATTGTCTGCCAACCCTGGCAATCGATTAATACCTACACCACGAAACCTTACTAACCATTTAGGCCATGGGCTCATAGATATATACATATCCCATTTAACACGAACTTAAAAACCTGAACACACTGAAATGCGCACTGAAGCTTTAACATTTCAGTTAGATATTTATGCATGTTTTCGAGCCGATATCTCCTTCCGTATGTCTTCTCATACCATTAAAATTTGAGTTACTACTTTCTATAACTTTCACATCAATGTTTCCGATCTCTTGACCGCAACCGTAGTTCCGTCTCCATCCCACGTCCGATGCTACACAAAATATGATATTAGATCGTTGAGGGAAAAAATGCTTCGCCAAGAAAATGTCGTAAAATCAGATGAACGGTGACTCTCGTTATAATAGCAGTACGTGATTCCGGGGCTGAACTGCCGTCTTAGTAAAAGACTGCGACATAACTTTATGGCTGTATTATGCTACGGCATCTGCGTCTGGGTATAGAAGCAAAACCATTTGCAGTCTCCTGTGGTTTAGGATGTCTTTGCTGCCTGTCTTTGTTTTTTAGAAAAATGATGCGCCCTCTTCACTGTAAAAAAATGATGTCATTTTTACAGTAAAATACAGTTAATTTCGTAGTAACAAACTGTAAAAAAATGCTAATTTTACAGTAATAAATTGTAAAATTGCTAATTTTACACTACAAAACTTGGAAATTGTTGCTTTGTAGTAAAACTAAAATTACTAGTTTTACAGTTTATTACTGTAGATTTTACAGTTTTAAACAAGAATCTCTGCTGCCAGTATTTTACTGTAAAAAACAATTGTTTATTTTTTGCAGTGCATTTTTAAGATTGAAGCACGGATTTTAATCAGTTAAAAAATAAGTAATTAATCCTTTAACAGTTTGATTTTTTTTCCAGAACTCGGTCCAGAAAATGTTATTTTTTTCATCACATTTTTTGTTCCTTTAATATTTTTCAGACTGTCAGAATAAAAAACACAATACAATACAACCGATCTTTTACTGGGCACTGATTACCATCTATATGTACACTGCTCAAAAAAAATTAGGGAAGCAAGCAAAAAAGTGAAGAAAACCGTGCAAGACAGCCACGGATTGGCGTACAATGGATAGTACGCGTGTATCAATGCACAATACAGAAAAGAAAGACCTAAAAACTTTGGAATTAATCTTGAATTCTTTGAAAATGTGGAAAAAACATAAAAAGGTGATTTTGGGCAACATTTTGGTTACATGTAAAAAAAGAAAAAAAAGGTACTGTTAAGACATGTTGCATGTGTTTTAATAAGGCGTGTGGTCTCCTTGAACAGCAAAGACTGTGCTGCACACCTGTTTGGTATGGATGCGATAAGCTTATGGGTATGAATTTGGGGAGTACTGTTCCACTCCTCAAGAAGTGCAATCTCCAAGTCTCGGACAGTAACAGGAGAGCTTTGTCACTCAGCAATGCATTGTCCGACCATGTCCTAAACATGTTTGATTAGATTCAGGTCAGTAGAGCACGCTGGCCATTCCATACGCTGTATTTTTTCAGTTTCAAGCATGTTCTCCATCAGACGAGTTCTCAACGGTCGAGCAATATCGTTTTGAAAAACAAAGGAATATCCAATAGCTCCAGCGTGAGGGATGACATGAGGTCTCAGTATCTCGTCAGCATACCTTTGGCCCGTCAAAGTGCCATTCCAAATGATATGCAGGCCCGTACGTCCGCCTATGCTGATTCCACCCCATACCACGCAACCAGCTCGTCTGTTTTGTGACCTTTCACGAACGAACACGGGATTATTTCTAGTGCCCCTGTCCCTCCATACCAGAACAAGTCCGTTGTCACTCTCCAGACTGAATTGCAACCCCTCTACTGTGACCTTTCATGAACGAATGCGGGGTTATTTTGAGTGGCCCTGTCCTTTCATACCAGAACACGTCTGGTGTCACTCTCCAGACTGAAGCAAGACTTGTCTGTAAACAGCACTTCGCTCCAACCATGTTGCTCCCAATTTCGATGTTCTGCAGTCCGTCTTCTTCGGGCCACACAGTCGCGTGGGGTCAACAAAATTTAGACCATTGGCCAACGTGCCTAGAGCCCTCCCTCATGAAGCCCATTACGTACTGTTTGGCTGGACACCCTTCGTAATATTGCCAAGAGCAACTGCCTTTGCAGATGCGTAGCATTCTCTATTCTGTTTCGACGGGCTGTTAACCGTATATACCGGTCATCAGTTGCTGTAGTGGCGCATGACCGACCTTGCCCTGATCGATGTCGAACATTTCCTGTTTCTTGGAATCGTTTCCACAGCCTTGCAACACTTCTGACGATTCCAACATCATCCGTGACACAACGTTGTGTTTACCCGGACTCCAGCCTCCCTATAACATGCCATGGCATGGATTTCAGTAAATAATGTTGTTGAGACATTCTCAAGTAACCTTGTCTAAAGAAAAAAATGTAAAAAAAACTACTGCGCTATCGAATTTAACAGTTACAGCAATAAAACCGACGCTTCTGCAAATCCCGATTTCCGCACTTATCTTCTTTTTCTGGTTTTTGGCCTCATTAACTTTAATTGGTACATAAAATTATCTTATTCCGTTTCCTGGTAGGCTTTGAATAAGGAACGATTCATTTTGTGTTACTTATTGGTATACATATTTGCGTAATTTTGTTAAAACCATGTGCTCCCCTAATTGTTTTGAGCAGGGTATAACTTGCAACTCAATATAGAATACATTCGGGAGAAGCAATGAAAGTATAATTGCGAAATAGAATTTAGATTGACCATACCGAGTAGGGACAAATCTGTAAAGGCCCAAAATCGGTGACGATACCTCGTACGGGCCACACAGTTAAGGAGTTAATCAGACAATATTATTCCGACTAAACATATTAGCTTGTTAATTTGCAAATGGTTAAAATTTAAAGCTTGAGCTTTATATAATTGCACGTTCGTCATTTTATGTATTCTCTTGTCTTAAGATAAGTCTCATAAGATACTTTAGTGACATATTTTAAAAATATATTGGTTGATTAGGCACACAGTGGTGAGAAAATACTTTTGAAACGCAAGATTGTCACTATCAAGAAAGTAATCATCATCAGTCATCTATAGGAAAAAGTAAATGACATAGTTCTAATGTTCCAAGTTGTAATTTTTTGATCATATAATGCCTCTTTCTAAATCTTTTTAAGTGGCTTATTACCATCGGTAGACGATTGCCCTGAGAAAAATAAAAGCATGAGTTTCTCAAAAGTTTTAAAGAGCAATATTAAGGCGCGACCACAATATTACACTACAGCGTTGAGCAAAATCAATGTAAAAGAAAATGACAGTGACCAAGAATAAAAGAAATCAAAGAATGTAAAAAGAGATTTTGTGGCAAAGGAGGAAATAAAATGAGATACAGAAACTAAATTTAAAGAAAAAGGTTTAAGAGAGTAAAATTTTTGTTCATTCAATTACATTTGGAAATAGAAAGCGTAGGGAACGGCGGCGTTTTTTTCCCCTTTTAAATCCTTTTCTTCCTAGCTTTCTCAAATACTGAAAGATAGTAACACTGATACTTCTTTTTCTCCCGATTTCATTTTCTTTTGACTTCAAAAAGATTTCTAAAGAAAGCAATCTGAAATTTAATTTCTTTGTCTGCTTCCATTCTCTTTCATCATGGCTCTTTTAAGAATAGAAGGAGTATTGTTATTCAAATGCAATGTTTAAAAATTAGGTTTATTAGATATTCTAATTGGCATCATAATAGTATAACGAATCAGAACAACAATTTTCTGGCTGTCGTCTGAAAGAAAAAGTAAAGCTAGAAACTTAAATCTTCAAGGAGCATAAGCCTTTCGTTAGAGTATGAACATTTTTTATATATAAAACTATTAAAAGTGAAGGCCATAACATTTAGGGCAATTGAGGCTTGCACGCACCGCCCGCTGGAACAAGTGCCCCAGTTATTAGTTTTTTCGATTACACCCACACAGTGCACTGGCAATTATATGTTTAGAGTTAGTGGTTTACAAGAAAGTGTCTGCAATAATATACAGTAATTTTATACTGATTCCTACTAATAGATACGATACAAACAAAATCTAAAGGGAATGGTGTTAGCTTTAGCACGTGATCTAAGTTAGTACTTTTTAATAAAATTGATAAAAAGTATAAATGTAGTACAGCATTTAAGAGTTAGTTGCCCCACTGATGACTCAACAGGGTGATATTCCCCTAATTAGATATGAGTGTTAAAAACTAGTTCTTATTATTATTTTTTTTTTCATTTTGCTAATGAATTCGGAAAGAACCCAATAGTCACAAATTTTATAGGAACAAAATAATAATAATAATAATAATAATAATTATTATTATTATTATTATTATTATTATTATTATTGTTATTATAAAAACTTAGAAACGTCCAGCACCCAGTTCTTGATCTCCATTTGAATTTTGATCTCTTAATTTGAACTATTTTCCCAATCACGAAGTGCTATAGGGCGATACTCGTTGGGTTTGTTGTTGCTACAAATGGGGCGAAATGGAAATGAAGAAGAAATTCGCACTTTCAAAATTAGAAATTTCGAGTATTTATAAAAATTGGTAATTAAGATGCGGTGGTGGTTTTAGGTGGTTTCGTGTCCTCCAGATCAAAAAAGGAAATTTGAATTGCAAGATGAAAATTTTCACATGTTATCCTCCTAATGAAAGTAAATTTGTATTTTGAGCATTTGATCATAATTACAGAAAAATTACGCATATATTACGTGAAATATAAGTGATAGGGGAGAGTGGTAATGAATGGGCCATGGTGATGAATGGGCCACTAACAAAATGTGAAAAAGTATTTGCATGAATTTTTTTTTTGATGCCATCAATAGCTGTAGCTATTTGTTCTACTAAACTCATCCAATTTTCATTCGTTTGCGCTGTGCCATTTTCAAACTAGAGTAGCATGGTCAAGAATCTGACTGAAAAGTAAGTTTTTCCCTTTTTAGTAAAACATTTCCTAGCTAAAATGTACCAAGTATTTCACAGCATACATATGTATAAGTTAGTCTTTCCATATCTATAAACTAATTTTAAGATGTATTTTGATGTTATTTAAATTCAATGTACTCAAAAAACCTAAATGTATTCCAAAAGTATAGGTGGGGCTGAATGGGCCACTATGTCATGGTAATGAATGGGCCACCTAAATATTGTTTTTCTTCCTTTTCTTTGGATTTTCGCATTAATATGAAACACAACTGACTGTCATAGATAAATTAAGATTACTGTCGTCAAAATAGGTTTGTAGTAACTTCTAAATATAATTTGCAGATCTATATTATATTCCTATAGTACAATAGACATCTGGTTGCAGTGCGTGGCTTGAAAAAGCCCCCCCTCTCTCCTTCATATTATATTCCTCACAGTACAATTTCATTTTCTTTCTTGGTAACTTAAGTTAGATATTTCTTATCCCCGATGTCTAGTAAATTTAAAAAAAAAAAATTTTGAATTTTGACAAGTTTGAAAATGAAGATGAAGTTTTTGAAAGTGATTTTTAATATTATTTTTGAAATATATAAATTTTGTTAAATCATAGTGTGTATTATCTGTTATTTTTTTATATATATTTGATGTTATTTATTTCTTACAATCTCATTATTTAGTCATTTTTCTGCTACAATTGGTATGCATCAGTTTTATTTTAATTGCATCAGTTTTGATGTTTATATAATTTTAAATCAGTATGATTTTGTATCATCATGTCAAGTGCCACATTTATTTTGTCATATTCAGCAAATAAAAGATTAAATCCATATGTTTTCATTGAATTCATTTAGTGGCCCATTCATTACCTTCGATGGCCCATTCAACCCCATAGGTAGGGTTGAATGGGCCAAATTTCAAAATTTTTATTTTCTATTATAATTCATTATAGACAGGTGCTAATCCAACTTTTATGACTTTTTTAGATAGCCAGATAAGTAAAGTAACTAAAACACCAATTTAGAGTTAAAACAAAGTGTTAGAAAAAATTACAAAAATTCAAAACCAAAAAGTGGCCCATTCATTACCACTCTCCCCTATTTATAAAGTTTATAATTTTTTTTTTCAATATTATTAAGTGTATGTATTTCAATTAATGAGTTGACAAGATTTGACCCTGCATAAAATTCAAAATTTTTTCCCACCTTCTATGTTCTGTTTTTTTTTTTTTTTTTCTTTTCGATTTTAAAACTACGTGTTTTGATTTTACGTGTGTTTTTTTTTTTTTTTTTTTTTTTTTTTTTTTTTTTTTTTTTTTTTTTTTTTAAGCAATTTTTGCTCAATAACGTGGCACATGACAATTTTTAAAGAAATTTATGGCTGCAAAAAATGAGCATTATGTAATCATAAAAAAAAGAAGAAGAAAATATATTTATTTTTTAATGATTGTCTTTATAGCACCAATTAAAGAAATGCTACATCACCAAAGTTTAAAATAAAATTAGACTTAAAAAAAATTGTTTGAATCATGAAAGCAAGCGGGTTGCCTTGTGAGGGCTTTTTCTTTTCTTTTTCTCTTTTTTTTTTTTTTTTTTGCTTAACTGGTCAGAGACGTCAAAAGCCTCTTAAGAAACTGCATAGCAGAAATGCCTCTTATTGAATTTAAGAATTTCGAAATAATAAAAAAAATGGATGCATACGGATTCCTTAGAATTTCTTCGTTATTTCGTGCGTCTGCAAATCTCAACATTTCACTTTTGAATGGCATTCGAGTAATGACGTGCCAAGATTTGAAAGCGTGAAATTGGTACCCTTCGCATTTTACCGTATGTTGTAATATTTCAATCATATCCTTTGAAGTGTTGAAGTTCGTATGGTACGGCAAAAATTTTTCTATTGATAACTATCAAAAGTTCAGAATTGCTGTCATAGATCTTTCTAAATGATTATAATATGTTAAGATATAATATAAGCGATGCTTAGGATTAAAGACACAGAATTAAAAAAAAAAAACAGAAACATTTGTAAGTAAAATTTCTTAACTAATTTAACTCCCCTAGGTTTAAAAATCTAAAATTTTTACTTAAATTGAAAAATACTAATTAATTTTGATTGTAAATATGTATATGGCATGAGAACCATTCAATTTGTTTTTATCAAACATTGTTTATTCTAAACTGAATATTTCTGACGGAGCACAATTTTAATGTCGGTGAAATGTTGTTGGGGAGACTTGTACGTAATTTTCTCGGGGAGGTCGACAAGGATTTTTTAGTGTTTATATGTTGAGAGGTACTAATGCACGTGCTGACAGGTCGAAAAAAAACTACTCAATATTCATTTGGGGCTGAGCAAAATTAAAATTTAAACCGAGATTTGAGTGAATTTTTTTTTAGCGACCACAATATTTCCTTTACTAAGTAAAAGGAAGTAAAAAGGTGTACCCGTCTACCCTACTAAGTTTAAAGGTAGGGAGATCGAAAAAATAAGGTAATGCTGCAACTATGAAAAAAAAATAGGAGAAGGTAATTCAGGTAAAAAGGAACAATAATGAAATTTATAACGAGTTTAAAGAATAAATAAATTAGTAATAATAAAAATAATAGTAATAGTAACAATAAAACGAAATAGAAATGACTGTAACAATAAAATTAAAAAAAAATAATTGAATAATAACAAAAATTTTAAATATATATATGTATATACTAAGTGTAAAGCTAACAAAAAAGAAAAGAAAGAGCTTAAGGGGAGCTGGATAGAAAAATCTTTGTATAAAAAATATTGGGCTCATTCAAAAAATAATCATAATTTAAATTAAGGGGGATTCCAGTGGTCTACTGATAAAAGCTCGCTATATAAGCAGGAGCACACAGGTTCAAATCCCAAGGGTACCTTGGGTGTTTTTTCTTGCTATTTTCGTTGTGAATACTCTCCTGTAATGTCTTGTTTACATATAAAAAAATAAAACAGTTCCTGGCACATATTTTTTCCCTAGTGTTTAGTAAGAACTTGACAACAACAACATATATATATTAAACATTATCATACCACTTTGCCATGGCCACATTTCATTTACAAGTACATTTGAAACTACTAGCGAAGACCATCCCTACTCTCCTATACCTTTCATAGATAACCGTAACTTACTAGGGAGGTGTATTTTTCTGTAGAATAACCGCAAAATGAGCCAGCTCTCCAAGATGACCTCTAAACTTCAAACACATATAGCGTTATTAGCACCTCCTTTATGATAAAGCATTATATATAATTTTAAATTATTGTGTGATACATAGCCTCTGCAGTCTCATTCCAGACTCGGAAAATACTAATGTGTTCTACTATAAAAGTAAACATTTGTCTCCACTTTCACTAAAGACAATTTTGAGGTCATTTCTCTCGATAACGTATTTTCATGTGACGGAGAAATAAATATGGGATTATCCTCTTTGATATCGAACTTTAGGTAAATTAACAAAATATTTCAAAAGTAACTAGTTCGGTTTTGCTTTTGTTCAAGAAAGATGTTCTGTCAAACTGTTGAAAATGTCTCTTCTGCTCTGATGTTCCAGTGTAAATTTTTATTGATTATGTGTCCAAACTTTTGAAATCTCGCACTTTTTTTTAAAAAAATGCAACTGTTACCCATATAATTTTTGGAAATATTTTCCTTTCATAACTTTTATTGCATTATATGGTAACTTGTTAAATTAAAAAAAAACAGTTTTGTATTTTTTTTTTTCGATTGCGTAGATTCTTTTGTTTCAAAAAATGTATATATAACTTAAAACTAGAAAAAAAATACTATAGATAAGCATCCGCTAGCTCTCAATTGATAAAATTAATGACTATATTTAAAGTTTGAATTTTGCAACGTTTAGAGAGAGATTGATATTCAGATTTTGAACCTCCTATCTTTATTCATGTTTGACGTAATTCAATAATATCTGCTATTATTTGCTGCCAAGTTCCATGCAATCTACGGATTAAAACCGATGACTCACCCAAACCAGTTGCTTTCAATTCCCCACCGATATGAGAGGCATATTCTACTTAGTGGAGTTTCTCATTAGGTATAGGTACAAAAAACACGGTTCGAGAACTACATAACCAAATGCAACCTTACTTGCAAGACATTGTCAAACTAATATCATTGATTCGTTCATGTATCTATCTATCCAACCACCAAGTTTAAAATATCACTCTTGATAGTCTATGGTGGCATAATTTTACTCAAAAGTTTCTATAAAAGCAACAAAAACTGACTTACAACGCTTTTAAAAATCACGTGGTGAATAACAGGGATGAGATTTGCACTGAGCATATGTACAAAAAAAAAACAATATGGCGTTAAAGGGCTGTTTTACATAAAATGTATTTATAACTAAGGCTCGTATTTTAATGTAAACTACATAAATAAAACTTTGTTTTTGAACATTGTATGAGCATCATGGTTACCTAACACTTTATTTATTTATTTATTCTTTTAGAGACGGGAGGGTGGGGGGGGGGGAATTGACACCGAGACATAACGACGCGAGAGACAAACGGGGGTCGGGGTGAGCAATAATTTACTTCATAATAATTCAATTACAAAATAGATATTCTTAATATTTTTCTCAAATGAAGTCAAACACATAATCTTTTCTTTATAGAATAATGCAATGTTTACGAATACCAACTTACACTATTCCAATACATATTTCATCCCCACTCTCTTGTAGAATAAATCGTAGAGTGAATTTAATGCAGTGAAACCATTTCGGGCGCACTCAAAATACTATCCAAACAAGAAAGAATATTTATTGAACTCATTTCTAAATAAGCTTTTAATTTAGATGTACGAGCATAATTTGCAAATTTTACCGCATCATTTCAGCATTTTCTCTACACATCTCTTTGAATACAGACGCATAGAGAGGAGAAAAAACGCATTAGTAGACATAATTCAAAGAACCAAAAAGAGCCCATGATACACTCCATCCATTAGCCTAAATGTGTTTTCAAAAATACTCTTTCCATGAAGCTGGATTGCTTAGATGGCGATATTATTTTGGGCTTTTCTTAAGCTATTTTAATTTTAATAATCACTCAACAGGCGGTACTGCACTTTATATTTGAAACTTTTTCGCCAGCTTTTATGAAATACAAATTGCTCATAAAGATGCTACGAGGAGCAGAGCAATATCAAACTTCCTTCCATTTATATATTTATATTAATGAAATAACTAAAAAATAAAATAGATAATGTGAAAAATATTTCACTCGACTGTTATCCTTTTTCTAATAAAAAATATCAATGTAGTTAACTATCCCATAAAAAGATAAATTCCTCCACTGCTTTTACTGCGCAAGATATCAAATAATTTGATTAAAAATGTATTTTGTAAATGAAAACTTGGCACAGAGTTCCAATTACGCTGCTGAATATTTTAAATCACATTTTTTTTCCCTTAAAGGATGCCAAATTTATGTTCAGTAATGAAAAAGCAAAGGAATAACCAGGCACTTTTAATGTGTATTTCAACTCAAATGTACAAGCATTCATAAATCTAATTTGAGCTCTGGAGATAAAGTTCATTTCTCATTTTAATTGTAAAAAGTAATTACAGAATTATTTCTGGTGTAAAACATAGCGTATTATTAAAAAATGGATGCTCGTTAAAGAAAAAAAAAGTCATAAATTAATAATGAACTATTTCAGCATATTTATAATTTTAAGATAAGATTAATAAATTTCATTTCGATTTAATTTTTTGACTAATTTAAATAAAAAGGTGCCAGATCAATATTTGAAGAGTTACAACTAAACCTCTATGTGGTATAATATATATATACAAACTAGTGGACAAAACTATAAATTCATATATTTTTAATTTCGTTTTATTTATAACTGAACGTGGTTTTATTTTTCTTCATTAAAATAGAGATGAATCATACATAAGATACCTAAATTCAGTATAACTCACTAATTAAATAAAACAATTATGTTAAAAAACATTTGCAGGTTTAATATGGTATTAATGCATGAAACTAGGACAAAAGTATAGTCAAGAAACAAAATGCCTTATTTTAACTTCCCCTTATAACTATTTGTTTTTTACAAACAAAGTAACTTCGTGAACTCCACCAGAAGAGCAGATACAGGGTAAACCAATAGGCTCTTTTTTAAGCAATTGTTACTTATCGTGTATGACCAAAAATAATGATTTAATACAAATCTTGTAATTACCAGATAGTTACTAATAAGTACACGATTACAGTTACTCAATTCAAAAAACAATGCAGATAAGTATGACGTTTATAATGAGCTGGCGGAATAAATGCTTATTTTTTTCATATAAAATACACTACAAATGTATTCTTTAGATATATGTATTACAACTACGGACACTTATTGATTGAGTTAATGTGTAGCAAAAGCCTACTGATAATATAACAAATTGAAAAAAAGTCCTGAAATTACACGCAATCTTTATTTTAATAGTTACCGATAAAAGATAAATGTATCGTCTCAAGTAAAAAAGAAATATCTTGTTTCTGCTTCTAATATATAAAATAATTCATTACCCAAGTACTAGTCTTTTACTTGTAACAACATCTCATCATCTTTCACGTTCCCCAACGGAACTGCTTACCGTAACACCCATCGACTTTTACTCCATTTTAGAAATCTTGATTCAAGATGAATAAAAGCCGATGACATTGCATCTGCCCCGCAGCGGAAGTGGAATTCCACGAAAATTTTTCCCTCTAACATCCTTATCTTATTATCTGGGAATTACTACCATCACAAATCCCGCAACACGTAATTAATGAACCAAGCAACCAGTTTTCTGAAAATTTAAACATAAAAACAGAAGGAAGTCTCTTTTAGCTTATGCAAATTATTAAGCAGTCTTCCGAAAGAGTTTAGGAAATTAGGGAAATCCCTAAATTTGGATCTTTTTATCTTGGATAAAGAGTATCCGTTTAAAGCCACATATTTTTAGTAGTAACTAGTTGAGTATTAATAAGAGAGTTCCATTGTAAGTTTCTGAAAGTAGGGAAATCTATTTTAATTTATTCTTGACGGTGAAAATATTTTGTTTTGTTGTATTTTGTTCTTATTTCCACTGCATCAGAGGAGAGGCAAAATGCTAATGAAAATTGAGAGAATCTTTTGAAAATGCATTTCATTTCATCTGCTTTGTGTTAATGTTGCACATAAATTAATTAAGTTTTAATTCGGGGCAACAGTATATTTTTGTATAGGTTATTAGAGTAATGATTTAGTAGAGTGGGACTAAGTCGTGAACAGTTTTTAGATACTTTTTGATGAAGACCCGTTTTAGACTTCCTATTTTTTTCATCGCATCTAAGTTAGCCTGCTTAAACTTTGATTGGATTACAGGTTAATTCTTTAGTTGCTGAAGACAGTATACATGTAGGTAAAAGAGAGGACACACACAATTGCAATAATATTGTAAACATCCATATGTTTTTCAATTTTTCCAGCTACATTACTGAACTAAAATTGCATGCCAGGCCAGCTTACCGAGTTCATTACTTGCAACTGCGTCGCAAACTGCTTATTCAATTCCTTTTCAAAGCTAATCCTTCTGAGATTTTCTTTTTGTGCCATTGATTTTTCAGTTCTCCACTGAATAGTATCAGGCATTTTTATTATACTGTTGTAATATTCAAGTACCTAAAGGCCCCTAGTGTTATACATACGCGGATAAGCTCAAAGTGAATACAACAATTCCAATACAACGATTAAAAACTGATTAATCTGGACTGATATTTATCAATTGCGCCTATTAAACGATGCCCTATTTTTTTTTCATTTCTGTATTTACAGGAATGTTTTGTATTTACATTTCAGAAGAAATTCCTAGGGTACACAATTAAAAATGCAAGAAAAATTTCAGTAAACTGTAAAAAACTGCAATTACAGTACAGAAAAATTATAAACTACCCTGTAAGAAAATGTCGAAACGTTTTTTCTTTTTTTTTTTTTAACAGTATAATACTGGCAGCTGAGTTTTCAGTTTAAAACTAAAATGCACTGTAATAAACTAAAATTACTAATTTTACTGTGAAGAAATAATTTTGTTACTTGTTGGAACGTACACCCATCGTCTTTAATAAGTGTTTTACCTTCAGGTCAATGTGTGCTAGATCTTCACCGATGGAAAATTATTATTTTTATTTAACGCAAGTAGCCATTGCCTTCTTGTTTTTGCTCCGTAAAAGTTTACAATAAAATATGATTTTAAGGCATAAAGTACTGAAAAAGTGGACGGGTGTTTATTTTTCTAAAGTAAAATGTACGGCTCTTTTTTACACTGTAGAAAGTGAGAATTTCAAATAATAAAATATTTTTTTTAAAATACTTTTAAGATGTTTAACAATAAGCATATTGCTAATGTGTTCTCTAGAAATACGTTTTATGGAAAACGTTTATGAGATTTGTCTGCGCGCGTTCTCTACGCCTTCATACATTCTGATCTTTTAGAACAATGGCTTGTTTTAGTACTTCTATCGCTGCATATGCAATTCCATAATCCTACAATGTGCTAAAAAAGCCACTTGATCCATTACTAAATTAAATAGCTTTTTAGTGCCTCAATTTCGACTCTGCTCTAAAAAGTTTAATATGTATGACTATTACGTAGAAAGGAAAGCTTGTTGAAGATATTCGAGATTTTCATGCTTAATTTCAAAGAAATATTTCTTTAGCTTAAAAGGGTATAAAAACATTTTGCTCTCTGAAAATGTATGTGTAGCTTACACTGTAAAATATAAATGTTGTTTTTACAGTATAACACAGCTAATTTCATAGTAATAAACTAAAAATTGCTCATTTTACAGTAATAAACTGTAAAATCGCTAATTTTAGTTTATTACCGTGCATTTTGCAGTTTTTAACTGGAACATCTGCTGCCAGAATGATAATAATGTTTTTACTGTATAACACAGCTAAATTTTACGGCAATAAACTAAAATTTCCAACTTTACAGTAAGAAACTAAAATTGCTAGTTTTATAGTTTATTACTGTGCATTTTACAGTTTTAAATTGGAACCCCAGAAGCCAGTATTACACTGTAAAAACAACAGTTCATTTTTTATAGTGTAAGCGTAATTCTTTCTTCTTCTTAATAGGGATTTTTCAATTTCAAGTAACTGAGAAACAAAAGTCATCATTATTAATTTAAATTTTAAATTTTAATTATTTTTAATTCATTATTTTAATTTACACGTACTTTAGATGCCAATAACACGTTAATTGGATGAAAAGCATGCAAATCCTACATTATTGATGATAGATAGTGCCAAGTTTTGAGAACTGTAGACAACACTTTTACTATGAAATATGACTGATGAACACGAAATAAAAAAAAAAAAAAGTGAAAACGTTCTGCTAACTATTATATTCATTAACAAATTTTTCTCCTCACTCTACAAGCCAGGTTTTTTTTTCTTTCCTTTTTTCTGATGTATATATAAAAAACAGTACATATATAAAAAAGGATTGGTTTGCTTGTACACTGCGATTCAAAAGTTTAGACAAAATGCAAATATGTGAATAAAAAGAAAACTATTCAACGAAATGCGTTCAAATTTCTACTGCAGAAACACAATATGGTCCCAAACACGTGTCTCGAGTTCTTACAACTATAAGTGGAATCAAATTTTGGATATTACAAAGGACATTTTTTTACATTGTTGCAAAAGTTTAGACAATAGTCAGATTTTATGCAAATATCCCTTGAAATGTGATTGGTGAAGGAAATGCGGGACTGTATTTTTCATTTATAAAGTGCAGAGATTGCTGAATAAATAATCAAAATCTCAAAAGCTCTTTAGTTCTCGTGTAAAGAAGATGAGAAAGTTTGGAAGCCAAAATTTGAAAATGAACCTACTTTATTAATTTTTGTCTTTTAAATTGGCTCTAGTATGGTAGTACATTGTTTTTTACTTTGTGGAGAGCAAATTTAGACATGCGTATCGATCAAAAAGTTCAAGAAAAAATATATTTCTTAAGGATGAAGGAATTGAAAAAACGGCTTAGACTGACGATTCGTGCCTTAATCCTACAAAACTTCAACTTGGGTCAAAAACAGCACGAGACAGCACAAGTAGATGAACAACTGAATCGGAATGCACAAAAAAAAAAAAAACAAAGAATTGTGCCTGAGCTTTTTCGGACAGAGTGTCCCAAATAAGCCAGATTTTAATGGGAAAAGCAGCATATGTATCATCGTGACTAAAAAATGAATGGTACTTTCTTTGATAAAAATTATTAAAATTGGGATGGCCTAGATGGATTATAATTCTTTTCGCGGGACTTGAGAAATATCCAATGATCATATGCTGTGCTGCTTTTACCAATAAAATATATCTTATTTGGGACACTCTGTCCGAAAAGGCTCAAGCACAATCTTTGTTTTTTTTTATGCATTCCGATTCAGTTGTTCATCTACTTATGCTATCACGTGCTGTTTTTGACCCAAGTTGAAGTTTTGTAATATTAAGAGGCGAATCGTCATTCTGAGCCGTTTTTTCAATTCCTTCATCCTTAAGAAATATATTTTTTCTTGGACTTTGTGATCGATACGCATGTCTGAATGTGCAATGTGGATGCATGTCTGATGTGGCATGTCTCTCCACAAAGTAAAAAACATTGTACTACCATACTAGAGTCGATTTAAAAGACAAAAAATTAATAAAGTAGATTCATTTTCAAATTTCGGCTTCCAAACTTTCTCCTCTTCTTTACACGAGAACTAAAGAGCTTTTGAGATTGTGATTATTTATTCAGCAATCTCTGCACTTTATAAATGAATAATACAGTCCCGCATTTCCTCCACCAATCACATTTCAAGGGATATTTGCATAAAATCTGACTATTGTCTAAAGTTTTGCAACAATGTTAAAAACTATCTTTTGTAATATCCAAAATTTGATTCCAGTTATAGTTATAAGAACTCCAGACACGTATTTGGGACCATATTGTGTACCTGCAGTAGAAATTTGAAAGCATTTCGTTGAATAGTTTTCTTTTTATTCATATATTTGCATTTTGTCTAAACGTTTGCATCGCAGTGTATTTAAATAATTTAATGATAAACTTTCATACCTGTTCCCTCATCGATGTTATCAAGTTTTAGTTTTATGCCAGGTACACCTGAAATTAAAAGAACAAGTATTATTATTAGTTACATTATTATAATAAAATATATATATTACCACAATGAAATATTAAAATTGCATGTGCTTTTTGAAAATACATTTTAAAAATATAACAATGAAGATAACACACTTATGTTAAACGCTGTAAAACCACTAATATTAAATCTTTAAACAATGTATACAATAACGATCTAATTGTAAATGTATTAAGCATAAATTATACTTTTATCGACAGTGAATCAATTTTCTTGTTCTTGTGTTGTGTAATTATTAATTAAAATTTGCTAAAAAATTTCTAAATAGATTAATTGGTTACATTTGTGTAAATGATAAATTTCTATACAAACTCTATTCGATCACAGATTTCAAAAATGACTCGAATTTGCCTCAATTAAATCGACTATTCGAAAATATGCTAGCACGATTCAGATCTACAAGGAATCATTTCCTATTGCCGTATACACGTAGAGATTAAACCAAACAGAAATTCCACGAAAAGGTTACTTAGAGTCAGCGAACTCAAAACATTTACATTTTCAAATACCGGTTATTTATAATAGGTAAGCGTGAATGAATTAGTGATTTTTCTAGCGTTGATTTTATTATTCAAGCAACTATGTATTTTGAAAGGACACTATTTCATTAGATGTATAAAAAAATGATGACACATTATAATAATAACAATAAATAGTTCAAAATATTAGATGTTTAAGAACATAGATAAATTCTTTATCGCAGTAAGAAACATCTTGTGATACTTTATATCTATTACTTTGTTGCTATTATATAGCTTGTTAAAACCAAATATATTTTCTTTAAAGAATTTAAGCGACATAATCTATTTTCTCACAACTGAATAAAAGTATGAGCATATGACATGACTAAGCTATCTTTTAAATTTGACAAAACATAGCATAAATAACTGACAACAACCCATTCTAGCCGTAAACAAAAGGATCGCCGACTTTGAATCAAGCGTGGACCTGATTCTTTATTTAGAAGGTACTCATGCAAAGGCATTTCAGCCCGCAGAAAAGCCTATCAAAGTCACATTTCTTCAGGAGGAGCCTTCTGCAAAATATATAAAGAACGCAACGAAAGATGGATAACGTATCAGCGAAAATGAAACAAAAAGATAGAATTTGCAAGGTGGGAAGCGTGAAAGGATGAAAAAAAAAGCTACACAAAAATAAGATTGCAGAACAATAGCTGAAGGAAGAACAAAACCATAGAAAAAAAAAGAAGGCTTCCAAGTTGTGTTCCGCCGCGTAGAGTGCGTGGAGCTTTCAATCATCTTCTAAACAATAACAGAACATACACCAGACAAGTTTTTGAAAAACTATACTTTAGGTCCTTTATGTAAACTTTTTTTTTCCCTTTTTTTAACATTTTTGCTTAGAGCACCAAGTTTTACTGACTCCAAAGTGAAAATTTCTCACTTGGTTTGGCAGCGAATATAAGGAACAGCTTAAATGCACATGAAAAGAAATGCTGAAAAATAGATTTATAGCATGAAGGCAGAATCCTTTGTTCAAAATTTTGTCGACAGTAAAAATAGTCTCGTCGGTTTTTGTTGGCCATTTGTTTGAAATTTAAAGAATAAAAGCATCTTTTGAGATTTGTTTTGTTATTTATTGTCTATAAGATTTGCAGTGAAGTAAGAATAGAACATATTCCCCTTTGCTGTATTAAATGTTACCAAAAACAGAACTGTTATGGGAACAATTATCGAGATGAAGTTATTCCATTAATCAACGTAATAAGAAATGCACCATTTTGTTTTTGATCCAGTGTTTGATTAATAGGTAAACAGAGTTTCCATCAATCCAATTTCAATTGAAAATTACAACTTTAATAAATGAACATCGCTTCTGTTTATATTATTTTTATTTTTATTCAGTTATTTCATTTTTATGCATTATGTTCATTATTTTTTTTTTTTTTTTTGCTAAGTAACTATTATACCTTGTTTACTTGCTTTGACTGAAACTAGGGCAGAAAAAATCAGAGAAATTCTGTTACAGGTTTGCCACTATACCGAAAAGAGTATAAGTGACCAAAATGACAATTCGACATTAAACGATTTCCATATAACAATTCATTTGAAAATGGCTAATCAAAATATTAAATTATTTCCACTGTAGTTCTCCTTTCTAGAGGCAGTGTTTTAAGGGTGCAGCAAATTCTGTTTAAGCTGAAGACGATTATTTGGACTTACTACTGATTATGTGCCTAAAACTTTTACTACCCATAATTCTATATAAGATCATGGTTATTCAAAGTTTTTTTTTTAATTATGCGGAAAGGGTGGATCGATTAGAGAATGATTGAACGCCTCATACATTCCTAAATAAACAGCTTACAGTTACAAGAAAAAAAACAGTAATCGGTCTTTATAGAAAAAAATTAAGCTGTAACTCCCCTCTACTTACTGATGGAACAACGAAAATTTGAAGAGCGATTAGAAAATAATATGACTTATAGTCGTGGTTTGAAGTTCTTTCATATGGTTGGTGCCTTTTTTTCCCTTTCAACCGCTAAAATGCCCTGTGTAGAGTTACCCATTTAAGTTATCACAAATAATTACATTTATGAAATACAATGTTTTATTCACATCTGACAAAAGTAATTTTTTAAAGAACTTTACAATTTTTTTAAAGAAACGAACGAACGTTGTGAAACTTATTATAGTAAATCCAATAGCTAAGATCAACATTTGTGAAATAAAGAAACATAAAAAATTAACGTAAATAAATATAGGATAATTTTTTTAAACTTTGCACCCA